>CAKAEH010002047.1:10000-157861 GCA_916381525.1 Cercopithifilaria johnstoni
ATTAATATTGGGACAGTGCACATCCTTGTGACAAATTTATAGATAATTGTAGAGAGAAATTCTTCACTTATTGTTTGAAGATTTAAGCTTTAGGATCTAAGGGCTGGCAATTTCAATCTCATATTATAGCGTTATAACATTTGTTACAAAAAAGACCCATGCAGCATAAAAATAGGCTTTTCTCTTAAATAATTTATTTTCCAGAGAATGTACACGTCAGAACACACATTATAATTCATTAAATATAAAGATTATAACAGATGTATATACATACACATACACATACACATTATATATATATATATATATATATATATATTAAGGGATATACATATCCGGACATGATATTCCTAAACAAACCGGCTTTATCATGATTTGTTTGTATAATCAAGGTCAGATGATTTTCGTAGAATCTTTTCAATGTTTTAAGGTAATATTGCTTGTCAAGGTTTGCTTTGGACATTTTTGAACTGTTAAAGATAATTTCCAATAATCGGTCTAATCCATTTTGTATATCAAAAATATTTCTTATAATTTTGAATGCGAATGAAATGTCACTTCGATATGATTGAAATCATGTCGATATTGATATTTGCATTCTAATCTCTTTTTAAAACGCAAAAAAACGAAAACAATACGGAATTTTAGGTCCTGTGTGCCCAAAAAACATGTGCCTAAATGCATCGCCTTGTAGCGCCGCTATAACCGTAGCATCTTATGTGAATCCACCAGTTACGCAGAACCGATGTTCCACTGGATTCCCACTTCCGGTTAGACCAACCGCTTCATCTGCTCTTTTTTCTTCATTATTTGGTACATCATCAACATTTCAACAGCAACAGCAGTTACTGCAACAACCCCAAAATCTAAGTCAAATTAGCAGCAATCGAACTCCTGAAACATTAGCCATTTTCTCTGAATTAAATGCTGTGCAGGAGTCGGCATTAAATTCAAATGCTACCTGCTATCCTCTACTACCATCTCTGGAAAGTTTAATACCGCTGACATTACTTCAGTTGGATCAACAAGTTTCCAATTCAATGTTCACTTCTCAGGCATCACCTGCTTCTGCCACTTCCGCATTGACCTCTAATCATAAAACGGCGGAAGCAAAAAGTTTTCAACAACAAACAAAATGGGTCGCTCCCATTAGACATCCCTTAGCTTCAGCGCGTCTTCATAGGCAACTTTCGATCATTGAAAATAATTCTAATAGTTCAACGGGAACAGGCATGAAGCGACCGTCGGATTTTTCTATTAATCGCTTGCTTCGGAAGCATTGCAATGGATCTACTATAAATAGACGTTGCGATATTCCTGCATCTAGTCGACATCAACCTGATGAAAGAAGTGGCAAGGGTCGAAAACAACGAACTATTTATGGTGTTTCACAAACTAAAATTCTCGAGAAAGCCTTTGAGGAGCAGCAGTATATGGTTGGAACAGGTAAGGTAATTCAAACTAATGTAGCCTTACCAGAAAACAATTCGTCATGTTTTTGTGAATGTATGCGCGCTTATACACTTCTGTTCATCCATAAATTCTCTTGAGATGACTAAAGCTTAGTGATGAAGCCGATAAACAACCTGGAAGCATTGGGGACCAATTGAACCGAATCTTATAAATCAAGCTTCCCACTGGAAGCATGATGTATGAATTCAGGATACGGAAGTATAACTTCTTTTAAGTATAATTTCAAAAAAATAACTTAAGATTTACAAAATTATCGAGTTTTTTGCAAACTTTTCTAGAGCGCGAAATGCTTGCTGAACGACTTGGATTATCGGAGGCGCAAGTTCGGGTGTGGTTCCAAAATCGACGTAGCAAGTGGCGTAAACAACTACGAGCCAATATTTATGTCCAATAAACCATGTATTAAAATTAAGACTGTGTTTATCAAAACTTTATTGTGATTCAGTCTAAATGAAATAGAATGTAATAGTGATTTCCAGAAGAAGTCTCATTCGATGATCTCACCGTTTTTTTTGAGATTTTGGTTTGCTAAATTTGATTTTGTCTGTAATATTTTTCGGAATGAATGTTTTTGCAGAAATGAACATAACAAAAGTCATGAAAATAATTCGTCATCGAGATTTCCCAAGATTTTCATATTATTGAAGAGTAGCGCAAAGCAAATATAAACTGTACATGTAACTTCCAACTGAAAAAATAATTCATAATAATTGAGAAAGGATAAATTTTGCAAATATTCATAAGCTTGCAGATGTGAAAATTAATTATTTAACTTTTCAATTAAATCCATGCTCTTACGAAGACAAAAACAGATTCATATCGTAATTTCTGCGAAACAAATATGAATCATCTCTTACCCAAATTCGGAAAAAATGAAACTAGCATTTCCATGAATTGAAATTAAGGTACCGAATAAAATGAAAAACAAGTTCAACTGAATGAAATTTAATGCCAAATAGTTGCATTTTTGGTGTAGATTTTTAGCTCACCGTCGAAAAAATTAGGAATGGAACTAAATTTTCCAAGAAATTCAAAAGAAATTGAATCGAACAAGAACCAATGCCAACAATTTCAATTTAAAAATCCGAAAATTATTACGGAAAGAATTCAAACCATCCCAGTAAACAAAACTTTAAATAACTCCACATTATAAAAATCAGTCATCATCAGCGATCGCAAAACCACGATCTTCATCACCGCCACTGTCACCAACGCCTTCATTATTTTCAACAATCTCATTATTTTCTGAGCCATCTTCATCTGATGAAACGATTCGTTTCCTTCTGGTTGCTTTCACAGATGTTTTTCCGACTTCGTCATCATCGCTGTCACTCGGTGAACGTGCACGATCTTCCACTGAGCTTTCAATACTGCTTTGATCCGAATTCTTAGTTATATGATGTTTTGTTTCTGATTGTCCATTATCGCTGAATATTATTTATAAATAACTTGTTTATAAAGCAACAACTAAATTTGAAATGAAATGAACATTCTATAATGCTTCGAATAGCAAGTTAAAGTTAAAAGGTTAAATTTTAAAATTTAAATCAGTTTTAATTGTACTCATCCCTTTACTTATTACTTGTCCATTCATTTACTGTTAACTTTAGAAATACTGTTTAAAGATCACATCTAAATCTTTTCTTAGTTAATTTGACTGTGAAATAAAAGACGATAAATTTGTCCCGAAAAATTTTTTCACTGCAAAATAAAATTATGCTTAAACACAGCCTTTGGATGAAAGAACTGGGTGCTGACGTTTGGAAGTTGGGAATAACTAATTTAAGGATACGTATCCAACAAGATTGTGGTACGGTATTGGATCTCAATAAGTATCGTATGAGATGGTAGGTCTTGGTAACTATAATTATTGCGGAGGTAAAGATCCTAACATGATACGTCTAATTAAATTCTGGCAATTAAACTCGATAATAATATTTAATGTAATGTTTTTCGTGGCATTATTACCATTCAAGTTACTGTTTTCATTCTCGTTCCCACTCAAACACATTTTTTTCCTACATGATCGCTAATTCCAAATAAGCGAAATGTAAAAACCTTTCATCATCGGAATCTGTTTGTTGAATAGCATCTTCCGCAGCACTACTATCACTTTCATCGATTTTTGGCGGTTCAGGCGATCCAGCCATATCACTGTCATCCGAAAGTCGTGATTTCGATGGTTTGTTGGTATCTTCATTCGAACTTGATTCATCCGACTGCACAAATTCACGACTTTTCACTGAAAAAAGTAAAAATCTGATATACATCAGATAATTTAAACTGAAGATGAAACCAATAAATGCGAGAGAAAGTGCACTACTCTTAAAACACGTAGCAAAAAAACTAACAAAAAATAACTAAAAACATTGAGAGAAATATGTATGGAAATTTAAAAATCCATAAACAATTAATTTTCGATACCAATTTTAACTGCAAAATAAAATTTCTAAAATTTCACAGAAATTAAAGAAGAAAACCTTTCGTTTTTTGTTTTGCGCTCAGCTCAAAATCATTGCGGTCAAAGCGCATCTTCTTTGATTTACGTCCTTCCCGTCGGTTACGGCTTTCCGCTTCATCCATTTCGCCACCGCTCCCTCCACTTGATACTTCACGGCGCTCACGTTTTTTTCGTCCCCTCCTTTCCCTCTAAAATGAAGCATTCGATAAAAATTTCATCGGATGAATCGTCATCCCACCGATCAATTATTTAAACCAAAAATAATAACCTTTTTTCGGAGTTCTCCTCCTTCACCTGTATTCCAGTCACCTAAATCGCTGTCATCATTTACGAACTCATCACCTTCACGATCTTTACGACGTCTTCCACTACCACGTACTCGTTTTTCTTCAATAATCTATAAACACCACAAACACGTTGTTTGAAGACTCAAACTAAGACTTAGCAATTACTAGCTATTTCACCAATTACTTTTATTCTACAATATAAAACATATTTTAAGTAAAGATAGAAATGAAGACGATCCCCAAAAAAAAATCAAAGGATTTATTTACCGTTGGTAATCTAAGTATTTCTTTCGTTTTTTCCACATATTCTTGCCGCATCTGTTTCAGAACTTCAAGCTCTCGCTTAGTTTTTTCTTCACGTTCTTTAGCTTCCTGTTCTTGCTGCCGTTTAAGCGCTTGTCGTTCTTCTTCTTGCCTTTGTCGTTGTCTTTGTTCCTCCTCATCCTGTGCCTAGAAATTGGAATCTAAAGTATATTTCTAACCTTTCGTTACAATAAAGTAACATCTCCTCTCATCCATGAACAAAGCGTACACTATCTTCAATTTTAGATAATGTAAGCAGAAATGATGATGAAGCATGTTAAAACAACGCGTAACATACTTTCGCTCTTTGAAGGTAAGTTTGTGCTTGTGTAAGTAAATCATAGCAAGCTCGAGCTTCGTTAGCAGAAGCAGTTCGGCTAACAACTCGTGCTTGGCTCATTGTATCGTCTTTGTTTCGCGATATGTATTCGAAAATCCTGTAATTATAAGCACTGAAATTAAATATGCCAATCACTTCAAAGAGAGAAACGACATCAAACGAGTTTTTTATAGCTCGTTTAATGTCGTTATCTGAAAAAAAAAAATATATTTTTCTATTAAAATCTAAACTAAAACATACGTCGCTGCTGTTCTTAAATCATCCACAGCACCAGTTACCATTTCCAGCGATGATTTGTCATCACGAAGCATTTGTGTCGCTAATTTTTGCAAAACAAAGGCATGATTGAATTTCAGCATCATATTATCTGGTGCTTCACATATAGCCTATAAAACACTCAGCAATCATGAAATAAAACCAATTTTAAATTAAAAAATGGTCAACAATAATTTCCTGGTTTAGTTACATAACTAAATTAACCAATATCAATTTTTTACTGTAATCTTATTTATCAAGGATCCATTGAGGTAGGAAAAAAAAACATTTTAAGGCCCAGAAACCATTATTTTCTGGAATACGAAATAAATAGCAGTATTTCAAATTATTTCATCATTGGCCGTAAATTAACAAGCAATATTGCTGATGACAATTAACTACCAAAAAATTGAAAAAAATTCTGAATACTGAATAGTCGATAAGCACAAACCTTTTCAAGGATATGTCTGCATTCGACAAATTTTCCAGCTTTATAATGTGCTCTTGCCAAATACAGCAAAAGTGACACATCATTATGTCGATTAAATTTCTTTATACAATTGTCATACATTTGAATTGCTGCAACATACTGCTTTTGTTCCATATAAACATGAGCTATATTAACCCAAACATCTGAGAAATCAGCTGTCGCTTCACGAACTTGCGCAAAAATATCCCTGGCTTCTTGGACAGCTCCTTTTTGAGCTAAGATACAACCTGAAAATAATAAAAAATATTTCGCATCAAAAGATTTTGCGGTTGAATTTCAAAAGTTACGTTCATCTGCAGTTTCTTCGTTGAACCACGCAATGGTATTCCACAGAAATGGGCAAATCAGCTGCAGACCAATATCTCACTATTCAACGTAATGAAATGAAATGGAAGTGAGATTCAATCTCGCACTGCACAAAACGCTCAAAACAATTCAGAAAACAATGGATGCTAACCGATTCCATTAGCCGCCCAAATATTCTTTGGATGTACTTTTAGCGCCTTACTGTACATCATCAGAGCTCTTTCACGGTAATCTTTATCCTAAATTGTTTTGAAATTAATATTGGTTATACTTTCAGATATCTCTGAAATCAAGATAAGATGCACTCATGATAATTATAAAGAAATCGCATCACTCATGATAAATTGGTGGAATTTAGAAAGCATTTCCATATTATGGGAATATCATCCAGATGAAAGACAATTTCAATTTTAAAACATGTTGTAACCAGTAAAATAAACAATTTAAATAAAACACAAACAAGAATATGATAAAATAAAATAAAGATCACATAAACCTTTTCTTTCTTTCTATGAATGGAAGATAATGTTTCAAGCCAAATATTGCCAAGTGCAACAAAGCTATATGGATCATCGTGATATTCCGGAAGTTTCAATATATATTCGAACTTTTTCTGCGCTGGTGCCCATTCACATTTTGACATATGCAAATTTCCAATCAATGACCAAGCATCAGCATGTGTTTGGTTCACGCTCATCCCTTCCTAAAAATCTTGAATTTTCAAAACTGAAAGCAAAACTTCAGAAAAATAATAGTGAAAAGAGATAAATGTATACCTTAAACCAGACCGATGATTCATAAATTTGCCCTTTATCCCGAGCAAGACATCCCAGTCGCATGTAACCTGAAAGTGATTATTCAAGTACCTAGAAAAAGCGAATATTTTTGACATTTCCAGCAGGAAAGTTCCCCCCTTCACCAATGTATAATATATTTGAATAGCTGCCGATATAGTTCAGAAACAAGAGATCCAGAAGATTTGAATCGCATTCTTATATCTTGCCAACACTGTTGGTAAGATATAAGAATGCGGAGCTCTTCTACAAAATTATCAACCAGTAACGATTTTTTAAAATCGATGACAGCAATTATGACAACTTACAATCAATATAATTTGGCTTTTCTTGTAAAATTCCTTTATAAAGACGTTCAGCTTCATCAAACATACAAAGCATTTCCAGACTGCGCGCTAAATTGTACGTGACGGTTGTTTGCAAAGCTGCTAAATCCGTCTGTCCTGTTGAAACAACTTCACCAAGTTCTTTTAATGCTTCTTCAAAGTATTCCTGGAAAACAACACAATATGAAAACTATAAAGAGAAAAATAGGAAACATAAAAAACTAAATCTTGTAATACATACCTTGGCTTTCTCGTACTGACCTACTGTAAAATACAGTGAGCCAACATTATTTGTTATTTCCGGTGGTACATCAACTTCAATCATTTGACTTAGAAAGGTTGAAGCTTTTGTGTACGCGTCCAAGGAACCCTGAAAGGTTAAATCAAATGCTACTCCGCATCATTCGCTTTTTTGTTGGTCCTATGTACTCATGGGATCTTATATTCCATTTATGAATTATCTAGAAAAAGAAAATTCAATTTCAGAACATTCTACAATCTAAGCCTGAAGATGAAGGTACTTGGCCACTTTTAGGATACAGAAAAAATGAATCCTCATTTTATGCAAAGAAAAATTCAAGCAATGGAGTCTCAGTTTTGATTAAACCTTACATTTCACACTTCGCATAAATCAGGAATATGGAAAAAAACTCATATTACAAATTTTGCATGCATTTCCTAACAACATTCGTGAGAAACTACCTGTGGGTCGCAATTCTCTGTTAACTGAGCCAAATCAATCAATGCTTCTACATCATCCGGACACATTTCGACAACTTTTTTAAATATTTCACGAGCTTTATTTCGTCGTTCACTACGTTCTTTTTGATTAGCGGGCTCAGAATGTGCATACAAAGAGCCCAAGATTTTCATTGTATCATAATTTGCTGGACAACCTTTCAGAACTTTTTCAAAACATTGTATTGCCTGAAACTTTTAGACATTTATAATCGTCCAAAGAAGCACTGTCGCATACTTTCTCTCGTGGCATGTAAATTTCACACTGCTGAAATCTGTGAGACCAGAACATAAATACTAATCGATAGATTTGAATATTACAAATTTGGACAGCGTGAATAAAAAAATGAAAAGAAAAAAATTTCGTATTTTCATCAACTGATTCAATTTCTGACTTACAACTTACGTTATCATAATCTTCACGATAAATATACATTTGTCCGAGACCAAAATAAGGTAAAACAAAATTTGCTGTGGCGAACTGGGTTGACTGATAATAATGCTGAAAGAAGAAACCAATTACAGTAAAAATCGTAGTAAGATTTTTCCTTTCGAAAAATGATACCAATTAACTTGAGCAATGAATTATGATTGCCCACTCAATTGATAACCCGATAAAAATCTTGAAGTTATAGTCAACCTGGAAAGCTTTTTCAAAGTTCCCTCTTTGATGAAAACTTCGTGCCAACTGATAACAGCTTTCAGCTCGCATAGCTTCGTTATCCGTTATTTGAAATGCATGCCACGCCAAATGCTCCACTCTGTCTAATTCCTGAAGTCAGTGCATTAACTTGAAGACAAACTATCTACTTTTTTCAAAAAATATGGAAAAAACATCCAATTCGGAAATTATTTATAATCTTTCGTTATCGAAAATAAGTAATATGCGGGATTACGAATATATTAAGCCATATATTGAAACTATCTTCCAAAACCGGCTAGTGGCTGCTTTTTCGCAAAATCAACGAAATGAATCCGAAGAAAGCGGGAAGTTACGGAAACATGAATATATGAGTTACCTTTTTGTAAAAGAAATGGTTAGCAAGATGGTTCAATACAACTGGATTCTCCTGTTCTATTTGATAAGCTCGTCCAAGGGATTCCACTCCTCTTCGTATAGCTTCCTGTTCCAATGTATTCATATCCAGAATTGCTAAAGCAACGAGAGCTGATACATTTTCCTTATCCAAATCCAGGACACGTTTGAATGCTAACCTGAAGAAATAAATTAAAGAACAAAAAAATGTAATAAATAATGAAAAAGATGAACAAATAATGAAATTTATGAAAAATGAGAAAGGAACTAATTTTGTTCCTGACAAACTGATCTCTCTAAAAGTTTTGAAAATTATATGGAAACGCCAACCTTGCTTTGTCCAGCCGTCCCAATTTTGCTAGACAATAACCGATACCCAAGCGTACATCTGCCGGACAATCTGGCATTTTTCGCAATACACTTTTATAGCAATTCAACGCTTTTCGATATTCTTTTCGTTGAAAGAAAATGCATGCTTTACCTAATGTCGCTGGTATATTTTCACCAACCTAGAATGAAATATTCCAATAGTTTGGTAGGAATGGTTATAGTTATAGAGCCAAGAAAGATCAATAACAACAAATATCCGACAATTAAAAATCTTACTTTATCCTCCGGAACCCAGTAATAAGATTCAGAGAAATTCTATTTATATCATAAAGTCTGTAAAATCTAACTGCGAAGCAACATTCTGAATGGTGATCAAAACCTAATTGTTCCACTACTATTTCATTATAAAATGTTTATATAAAATTTGTACGATTTGTGCAAATGGAGTACAACACCACAATATTGAGAAAATTACTGGTTCATTTCACCATTTCTATACCTAATAAGACCAACACAAATATGAAAATTACTGAAATCACCTGATTGAGAACAAAATTGAACTGCTGTTCCGCTTGATCAATTTTCCCTTCTAGTAAACAAAAATAGGCTCTTCCCAAAAGATGATATGTATCATACATAATAATCTTATCAGCTGTAGTATAAAGCAACGTCGCTTTTGTTTGCCATTCTTTCTTCTTGTCCTTATTGCGTTCCTTGTGACTCTACGAAGGTTTCGTAAAAAGCAAAAACAATATTATCTTTAACAGTCAAAAATCTACTGTATGAAGAACTTGATATACTAAGTAAACTTCAGAAGACCAAAATTGGAAGACATACTTGGATTACATAATAAGCAGCAAGCGTATCTAGAGCTCGCATTTGATCCTGATGATATTCTGAATAATCCAGACTTGCTTCTGAACCACTCATTTCCAAAATGCGAACAAAATCAGTTTCATTTCCGCGACGATAATAAGCTAACTAAATACAAAGAACTAAATGAAATGCCCAGGTACTGACTTTTCCATTAAAGCTGGTAATCACTCAAAACTTAATTAAGCAACATTTAAAGATCTCAGAATACTTACTGCTAAGTCAACCCAAAAATTCAATGTTGCATGTTCACCACGTAAAATTGCAAGGACTTCTTCGCCATCATCTGGTAAATTATCAAAATCCAATTCGATTATTTCCTAAAACACCGTTAGACGTCAACGTTGCAAAACTTCGACTTTGTTTTTTATTTCAAACACTAAAGAAAAACTACCATTATACATATATATTATATATATATATAGCAGAGATGAAGTAAAAGAAAGTATGTCGTAAAATCATCTCTCCAGTTTTTCGTTTTTCGTCTTTCAAACTCTGTAAAGAACTAGAAGTTCCAAAAGAGCACAACATAAGCAATAATTTATGCATATGACTTCTGCAAACTTCAATATTCCTATCAAAATTATATAAGGTTAATAAGCATTGCGACGCCAGGCAAAAATTCTTAAACTTCACTACTGTTATTTTGTAAAAATTTTGGAGTTTATGAAAATTTATTCAAATAAGAAAACAAAAACAGCATAAATTGTAATAATTCACACAATAAAAAGTAGACTGCAGAAATTATTTCAGAAATCATTAGCGAAGGGTATGAGTATTTCATCTTTCCGAACTTACTGGATAAAGAAAGTGAGTTGGCACAAACATAAAAGATACGATGTAAATTTCTATATGAATATGAAAATAATTTCATAGTTCAATCCCGTAATAATTGTCTTGTAACATTTTAGACTGATAAACAACAAGAGAATACAAACGACTCAATGTGGGACGATCTATAAAAGCCTGATGAGACCAGGATGCTGTAATAGCTAAAAATATATCTCTACTTTCAAAATTTGATAAATCATAAAGCGCAGCATGTTTTGCTTTCAACTCTTCCTGATACATTTTTACAATGAGCGGTAAAATTTCGCTCAATTCTTTCAATTTAGGACTTCGCAAATGAGGCAAATTTCGTCTATCTCCTTGTATATTCTCTAATTTCTTCAATCCTGCGAGTCGTTCGCGCATGCTTTGCAGCTCATCAACCAACCGAGTCATTTGCACATTAACCAGCGCCACCAATTCTTCCACATCCCGCACAATTTTCTCGGTAATTCTGCTGGTTTTATTCTGTTCCAATCGGTTTATTTGCAATTCAATACTTGTGGTGCTGCGGACATTACTTTTTTCACTCAACAATAAAGCACTCAGATCAGACTGTGATTCTTCTTTTTCTACATCTTTCTCTTCCATAACGTCAGCCGATTGAGCATACATGAGACACAGACGGTTATTAACGATTTTTTCCAGCAAATTGTATGTTGATCCATTTAATTCTTCCCAACGTTGCGTTATATTCCAGATTTCCACGCAGTAATCTTGCACATATCGTTGCATACCCTAATATTATTTTCCATAGTTCCAACAAATAAATTATGATTTCAATTGCCGGACGAAAGGAATTACAAATTATAGCTTACATATAGAATGCTGAGACCAAGATAATTAATAACAACATGCTTTATTGCATCAACAATATTTCACTAAGCTCACTTAAACATTTCCATTTTTAGGATTCCGTCGTATCACAGCTATTCTTTGCTATGATACGAGAGAATCCTAAACAAAACTTCGTTTAGCCATTTTCCTGACTAAAATAGAACTGCTTTCCTTAAGCATTTAGACCCATATATTACTTCATAATATCGTTACAAACTAATTTACTCACATTTTCGGTACTATCTTTTAGCGGTATTTCCACTGATGTTTTTGGTTGTACAAAGGCCATAATTTTCACCCCAATTTCAAATATATCCTTTGTCCTGAAAATAATCTGAAATTATGATGTATTACCTCTTCACCATTACTGAATCATACGATGATGACCCGAAGCAACAGCAAAAGAGAAAGATCTGTTAACTTGATGGATTGTAGCAGTACAAACGGCCCCATCGCCTTCTCTTCTCCCAGTTTCAGTGGAATGTCATGTTTCCCCGTTCGTGCCGGGTTCATGACCCCAATATTGTCACGACTAGAAAGAAAAAATTAGGAAATAGGTGGGAGTTCGATATAGCAGTTGCGTTCTATATTGTGCCAAATCTCTTCTTTATATGACTACAGGATGTCATACATACGTCTGAGAGACTGCTGAAGTTCGATATAGCAATTGCTGAAGTTGGGAAGAAAAAGAAAGGGCAATGGGAGAAAACGAAGATTGCAAAAAACAACGAAATAATACTATTTAAGTAAAGGATTGAGAAACTCTATAATATCTCAAAGACGTGAGAACAATTGAGAATGGCAAAAAATTGATTTCGAATCGGAAAAGATAATGTGATGAGGCACTAAGAAAATTACGAAATAACAACGCAAATCGTTTATCTCAACGATTGCAATGAACATAAAGACCCTCACAAAATATAACATTCAATCGAGATCATTCGTTACTCGTTGGTACATCTACATACCGTCGACTAGCGTATGATTTCAGTTAGTTGATAAGGGATACTTTTGAAGTTTGAAGGAATTGGGTGTGGCAGTTTCAATTTGACATTAACTTGGTGAAGCCTAGATTTGTTCTTTTAAATTTTGTAGCATTTTAATAATTAAAGTTGCATGAAGTCCTACATGAATTTAAAGGGGTTAACGTCCAATTTTATTAAAAGTATGGGTTTGATGGGGATTGTTTAGCAATTACTACTGCAAATTTTACATTAAATCTCCCTAAATTCCCGTGTTATGAATTAAAGTATTGTAAACCTGCATATGCTTATGCAAAAAATTGGCAGGTTAGCGTACTTTAGGGATAACACAAATGTTGTGTATAACTTTCAGATCCTCCAGAAATTATGGAGTCTGCAAAATCGCCTCCGGAACAGATTCTTCAAGAATTCACATTGAAAGAGGATAACGAGCTGCGTTTTGAGGTTTCTCATTGAAATTTTTAAATTCTTACTTTAATTCATTTTCTGCTGCTTCAAATTCCTTTCAACATCATGTCTACAGAAAAGGAATGAAGAGTATTTCAAAAATGTTGAAGAAGAGTGAGAGAGTTAGAATGACTCAAACCACAAAGACTTGATATCGTCATATTTCAGGTCGCAAATGGTGATGTGATGTTAGAGCTTGTGGACGGGCGAGCTGAGGTCTTTGGAACCGAGCTTATTCAGCATAAGAAATACGTCTTCCCAGCTGGTATCGAAATATTTATCTGAAATTATTTTTATTTCTGTAAAAATTATTACGCTAACTCACTCAAACCCATGTAAGCTTCGCGCACATATTCTTCGAAATTCTTTTGGCTTCTCGAAAGTTAGTCAGTCGCAAGTTTATGGAGAGTTTCCACTTGTGTCAGAGAGTTATAAACCTTTTAGGATCAAGAGTAGCTGTATTTACATGGAAGAAGGCTGTCGTGGAACTTGTTGGAAAAACAGAAAGTGCCTATGTTGCTGAACAAACTCCAATGGTATGCTCCGATTTTTCGTTCATAAGTATAGAGGAATGTTTTCAGTAAAAATTGTCATTGATAGTTTTAACTCAAAATTTTGGTGTTAAAATAATCACACATTGCGACACAAATTTAGAGTTGATCATCTTAATCGTTTTTACTGCTCTATGACCCATGCTGAAGTCAAGAAAACCATTCCAAATTTCTTTTTTCTAATATCACTTCTTTGGTCTAGAACAAACATAAAATAAAAATAATAAATCATTAGCAAAAAAACATGGAGAAATGGGCATTAAATGAGATTTGATATATTCATCTTTGTTCAGAATAACTGGTTTCAACTATAAGAAAGGTACAGTTATCTCAACAGTCAAAATTTAAGATTTTCGTGAATTTGCGGTTTTATTAACTTTTTCGCTGGCATTACTCAGAAGTTATTTGTCTCTTCAGAATTTTCTTTATTGGAAAGTATAATATGATTAACAAAAAATGAACTGTGTGAAACGGACATGTTTTAGATCATTTATTTGAATACACATGCAGCTTTGGAGCAGTTACGTGAGCATGCTGAATCAGTTGTTATGCAACAAGAACAAGCTCGTGGGCCATCGTTAATGATAGTAGGTCCAACAGATGTGGGTAAAACAACGGTCTGCCGTATTCTGTGTAATTATGCAGTCCGTGTAGGCAGAACACCAATATTTGTTGATTTGGATGTCGGGCAGGTAGTTTTTCACTTAATTTTTATAAGAGTTTCAACGAAAATAAAACATAAGACTTCAAGTTTGGATCATATTCACTTTTGGATCATAGATTTGAAGTTTGGATCATGTTGAGAATGCATGTGATATTAATTTCAAATTGATTTAAATCGTTTGTTGAAAAAAAATTAATTTCGAGATATTTGCAGGCCTATGTTAATCTGAATGCTTAATGGTTTAGGCTTTGCGTTTTATTATCCTAATAGGACAAGTTTTATGATTTTAGGGAAGTATTTCTGTCCCTGGAACTGTTGGAGCACTCTATATCGAGAAAACAGCTGATGTTGTCGAAGGTTTTGATAAAAGGGCACCCTTAGTATATCATGTATGTTTAAATTTTTTGACATTAAGCATGAGTTGAATATACATTCATGAATGTTATTATATGTAAAGTAGATGGTTCTTTTTAAATCCAAAATGAAGTTAACTGTTAGTGGGTAGCATTTCATTGTAAGATCAAATTAATTTTCAATTTAAGCCTAAAATTTTTTCCTACTTTTGATTTTCTTGCTATTTTGGAGCATCCATCCTTCTTTTATGGATAATTGAGAATATTTTAACTTTTGTCTTTCATGAAAAGCTAAATTTGTGCAGTCTTTAGTTTGGAAATCTTTCGCCCGGTTCTAACATCCCACTATACGATTTACTAGTGAAGCAGCTTGCAGAAGCAGTATCGAAAAGACGAAAGTCTAACCAAGATGCTACTTATGGAGGAGTAATAATCAATACATGTGGTTGGGTTAAAGGAGAAGGGTAAGTAATTTATGTAATTTTATTTATATCAATATTATTGAAAACTTAGTAGGTTGAATTTTTCTTTTTTCAAATATTCAATTTATAATTACTTTATTGGGAACAACAAATATGAATGTTGAATGTGACAGGTGTTCGAGATAGTTTCTGACGACTTACTAAGAGGGGATGTTAAACTCATGCAGAACGTATAATCAAAATTCAATTCAATTTCAGGTATGCATGTTTAGTAAATGCAGCAGAAGAGTTTGAAGTTGATGTTGTGATTGTATTAGACCATGAGCGATTATACAATGAGTTACAACGAGATTTACCATCTTTTGTTAAGGTTAAATTTTTATTCCCATATTTCAGAAAACTCTCTGAACACCCTGAATAGATCTTAAACTAGCTGTAGCAGGGAAAACATGCTTTTCAAAAGCTTTATATGAGTTAAAATGATACATGCATAAGACTAAACTCATCGACGCGGTAAACAAGAAATAGATAAAAAACGATTTTATAAGACACTGTGGCTTTGTTGATTTGTAAGTGTAGTCGAAAGCAACTGCAGCACTTCCGTACGGGAAAAGCACTACATGAAGGAGCAAAAACTTGTGGTACTCATTGAGGATGTGAATTTATATTATTCATTTATCTAATTCAACTGCTGTTAGAAGAATTGGCTATATAAATGTTTGAGTTGTAATATATTGCTATAGATTTTGCATCAGCCGAAGTCTGGTGGTGTTGAGAATCGTTCAAAAGAAGTCAGAATATCAAATCGCAATGCTGTTGTACATAAGGTTTCTATATCATTAGTCCCTATGCATTATAAATTTGATTAGTAAAATGTTCAGTTTAAAAAGTATTGAAAGAAACATTTTTTTCTGAATAATCTAAATTTTATAGTTAAAAAGTCATTTACAATTGCATGAGATAAAATTATGGGCAATTGCTTATTTGTTCTGAAACATGGAATGTTTTTCAGATTAAATTGATTGTTTTATCAATAAAATTTAATAATTTTAGTATTTCTACGGCACACGCGCAGTACCACTTTATCCACATACGTTCGAATTATCATTTGATGAAGTTCAATTTTGCAAAATTGGCTGTGAACGATTACCTATCGAATGTTTACCATTTGGGATGAAACTTAAAGACCATAGGACAAAAGTATTGATTTCATTTTCTTCAACGCAGAATTTCTCTCAAGAAATTTGTGAGAAAAACATAGGATGTAGTAGTTATTTATTTGATTTTATGATTTACCGAGCGAATTTTAATATAATTGCAGATTAAAAAGATAGTCGATAAGGGTGTTAATTATAAAAAAAACAGCGAAAACTATCGAATATAAATAGATATTGCTGCAGAAACTATTCAAAATTTGGTATAGTAAACGTAGAATACTACCCATTTAAAAGTTTCATAATTCTTAAGGATATATGATCAACTCACGTTTTAATTATTTGAATTTTGAAATTTTCAGGTAGTACCAGTGGAACCATCAGAAGAATTGGTACATCATCTTATATCAGTTTCCGTATGTGCAACTGTCGATCAATCAATACTAACAACGAACGTGATGGGTTTCATTGTAATTACGGCTGTGGATATGGAGCGAGAAAAGCTAACAGTCCTAAGTCCACAACCATATCCGCTGCCATCGAAGGTGCTAATTCTTAGCGAAATTACATTTATTGATGATAAGGAGCGGACTTGAAAAAGCCTCGAACTGTCTAGTTTATTGGAAGTTTAAGACATATCGTTTTTTATTGCTAATTTTTGTTTATGTTGTAATTATGGAGCTGACGAATAATTCAACAAACCGACAGGGTATGTATGTTATACAATCTGCTTGGATAGCAGGAGCCCTCATTCACAGGGATTTGATTTTTATTGTGCTTTTTTGTTGAATCTGCTTCATATTAGAAGATGGGATTTTAATTTTGCAATGCTTTTCGTGTTGCAGTTTTATAGTTTGTGTTTGAAATTTGAAGTATATTGCTTTTGTTTCTTATTTGTATGTTGTAATTATGGAGTTGACTTATGTCCATGTTAATTTCAGTTTTTCTGAAGTCGATATTTGTGGAAAAGTCAAAGCTTGTTTTATGTTCTTTTCGCAGGAAAAATTTTCGTTGTTATGTATATATACTAATCAATGCACAGTAATAAATACTTTCAAAAGTATGAAATTTCAAAGTTTTTGTAATTTCAATGTTTTATGCCATAAACAGAATCACAGAAGAGGATACGACTGAGGAAATATTTCCGAGGAACATAATGAAGATATCACGTTAGAAGGGATCTTTTTTTCTTCCATTGAATATTAAGCCAACTAATGAGAATATTTCGACGTGCCACACAATTCTATTTGGATGAAACAGATATCCACTTGAGGTTAAAGTGATACTAAGTGGCAGTGTTGAATGCTTGCTGGGTTTATATTTATTTACATCTCTTTTTATGCATTTAGTTTTCATTCATTTCACTGCAATTGCAAGACTCATTTTATATTATCAATTGGGAAAAAAAGGGATGTAAATAAAGAAATTAAATGAATTAAGCAGTATAGAGCCTCACTTAGGTGGATTTGGCGAGTTTTTGAATTTTAATTTATTATTCATGATGAGAATGCGTTTTGATGTGGTATGCGATGGAATATGACGAAGTTAACCAAAGATAAAATAACAAAAGTAAAGCAGATTTGATTAGTTTAAATTTATCACCCGTAGGCACATTTAGTATGATTGGCTTTCCAGTTTGTTGACGGGACGGAACCAAAAGTAGGTGATTTTAAAATGCAGATCAGCATGATTGTTCCAGTATGCAGTCATATTTCCGGTCTATGAAAAATGTTGCACTGAGAGATTTTGGTACTTTTGGTGGTTTCATCTAGTTCATGGACAAGATGATCGGACAGGTAAAGGATAGGAAATTGAAATGAGAAGGATAGGGGATTTTTGATATTAGAGATAAATAGGTTGATAGATTAATAGACATTGACAGATTAATAATGAAATTAAGGGTTCGCTTAATTTTATGATCGAAGCAAAACAAGTTCTATGGTGATCGTTAACAAAGATTCCAGGTACGGGAGCAGCCAGCTTTAATTGATAAATCCATTCTTTTCTCGCTATGCCTTCCATTTATTTCTTTTGGTTACCCGTATATTCATTATCTTCTTCTCTCTCAAGAAAAGAGAGAGTTCATCAGTGCATACTCCACGTCGCGTCACGTCACGTCTGTCCCTTATCTTATCACTACATTTTTAATGATAAATTTTTTGGGTGTTCTTCTGAATGTTTTGTCTCCTCTTTCCTTAACCTTTTAATCTTTATTTGAACATTTTATTTATTTAATTTCTTTCAACTTCTTCATTCTTATTACAATTTCCTTCTTCCGCAAAATTTGCAGCTTCTGGCGAAAGAAAAAAAACTGCGAGAAATTGAAGGACAAATTTATTTACACAAAATAGATCGTCGGCATTCACTTCTTTGTTAATTGCTGTTTTTCTTAAAAATATTCTTATTGATTGTTTATTGATTTCCTCAGTATTAGTAAGTGTTTCGGAGTGACTTATTGACTGCTTATTGATTTCCCCAATATTATTAAATGTTTCGGAATGTTGCGTATGTCAAATATGGAAAGATTCAACTTTATTCTCATCCTTTTTTGGAGTGAGTTGAAGATTGTCAAATTAATTTCTGGAAAAATTTCTACAATTTGATAGAATTTTTTGCGAACAGAAAAAAATCCAAATAGCGGATATAAAATTAATCTGAATTTTTTTATTACTGCATAAAATATTTAGTCGATGGCAGCTAACTTACCCAAAGCAACTTCTCGACTGTCACAACATTCCATATATGGACCTCGACATCTGCAATTTCGACAAGTACTTGGCAAGGTATGTGAAATCTTTTTTTCTTTCGTTCTTTCTCTTTAATGTGAATAAAGAACTTTGGAATTTTAAGAACGATCCGGAATTTCTTTCGAAAGTAAAATTTGAAACTTCGTTTGTTTCTTTTTTGTTGTACAAAATCGGAAATAGATGTATTACAAGCTATATTATTATCAAGGCATAGTAGAAAGACAATGCTACTTCTTGGGCAATCAAATACCTTATTCCTTTGATAGGGATGAAATAAATGATGATATTGTAATCCAGCTTGTGAAAACTATCTCCAGTTATTGTGTGATAATTTGATATCTTTATAGAAGCGGCAGCTGCCATCTTAATAATTCTTATTTCACATGAATTCACTTAGTTATTTGTTCAATTTTATCGATTCCTGTATGCAATTCAGTTAATTGTTATCATTTTCAAAAAATAATTATATTTCAGTTCATTGATAAAAGTATCAATCCATACGTCGATGAATGGGAAGCACAGAAACATTTCCCAGCACATACTTTATTCAAAAAATTAGGATCACTTGGGATCTTCGGTGTTAATAAACCCACTGGTAAGATTTCTTTTTCCTCTCGACAAATATCGGAACTGAAATATTGAAAGTGATTATTAGCGACAGAAATGCATGCCTGATTCAGTTAATCTTTGACTCATCGAAAAATAGCAGAACACCACACACCAGAAAGAAGGGAATTGTTTATCAAACAGATTTCTTTAGCGATAGAAATCTATTTGATAAACATTTATTTATTTACTTATGATATTAGTAAAGCATTATGATGAGCTCTTTGCTCGAGCCAAAGTTCAAACATCTTAACCTTGAGAAAATTGCACTAATATTGTAGGAATTTAAAATAAGCGAATGCAAATATCCTTTTTCCAGATTACGGTGGTCTTGGCCTGGACTTCAGTTATTCGATAGCTGTAGCCGAAGAATTAGGCCGAATTAATTGTGCGGCGATTCCGATGGCTATAGCTGTTCAGGTATCAATTTTTTTTCTGCGGTTTTTTTTACAATGGAAAAATTATTACAGATAGTGCTCTTATAATGTCACTTTTCCTAAACAATTCAATAATTGTTAATTTGACACTTTATGAAGCTTTCACATGAAATGTTTCATTAATCATAAGTAAGTGAGTAAGTAAATTAAGTAATCTTTTTGGCTTGAACAAACATGTAGTCAGATATGGCTACGCCAGCGCTCTCTATGTATGGAAGCGATTATTTGAAGCGTGAATTTCTCGGAGCTACTTTGGAAGGTGATCTGGTGGCATGTTTAGGTATATCGGAAGCTTCTGCTGGTAGTGATGTTGCTGGTAAATTCCACTTTGAAATTGTTTCATCAATTCTTGAAAAGTAAAATTCAACACGACAAAAGATTTATTAACCAAATAAAAAATTAAATTTAAGTATGTTAACAATTTTCTTTTTTCAAAAATGATTTCAGCAATTCAAACAACAGCTCGCTGGCATGGAAGTGATTTGATCATTAATGGTAGTAAGCAATGGATAACAAATGGTACACAAGCAGATTGGATTTGCTTGCTAGCAAATACAAATGATAATCCATCACCACATCGAAATAAGAGCCTTATATGTGTGCCATTAAATGAGCCAGGTTATTTTACCTATACTTCACTTACCAATGTTTAAAAGAAATCTCTAAAAAAAAAGAATTTTTTTAAAACTAAGACGTTTTATGAACTCTTTAAAATTTGACGTTTGAAGCGGAAATGTTTATTTTGTAAGAAAAGTAGTAAAATGAGCATTCTTTTTAATTCAATTGAGAAATCTTAGAAGACGGCAATAACGAAGTTTAAAAATAAAATGTTTGCTTTGGTCAAATTCTTACTTTCTCAGGTGTACATCGATCCAATCGCATTGAAAAGCTTGGCATGCATAGTTCCGATACTGCTGAAATTTATCTCGATAATGTTCGTGTACCAAGCCGAAATATAATTGGCGAAGAAGGAAATGGTTTTGTCTATCAGATGCTGCAATTTCAGGATGAACGACTTGTCGCTATTGCTGTGCGTAAGTTTCTCAGTCATCATTTCTAGCTAACAAAATGCGCCCTCATTGATTACTTCGTTGATTCGTTGTCGTACTATTATCACATCTGCCATATGCGCTTCCATACAAATTGCTGGATACATTTAAAAATTTTTCGCTTCTTTAAATTTACTATATATCTTATATATATCTATATATATCTACTATATATCTTCTTTATCACGCCTAACACACTTTTTTCACTTTACTTTGTTAATACTATATGTGTGTATTTTATGATAGATAATTTTCTTACCTGAAAATTTCACATCTAATTTAACCTTTCATTATATTCAGTACTTGAACCGATGCAAAAAATTATTGATATGACAATTGCTTATACGCGACAGAGACGCGTTTTTAACAAAAGTGTCTTGGAAAATCAGGTGATACATCTTTAACTCTTCTTTTATCGAATAAAATAAAACTTGAAATGAGAACTGCTCAACTATTCGTGGCGAATGTATTGGATGATATTGCATGCTTTGCATATTGTATTTTATATTAATTTTAATTATAAATTGAATCGTTTATTAAATCTTTTCATGCAACTTTTTCTACCGCTCCATTTATTCTTTTTTTTTAAATTTTAATATATTTAACTAAAAGAATAAGGAACAAATATATATATAAATATATATACTCTAACACTCTAACATTTATTTTTTTTTTGAAATTAAAAATTTAAGACTGTGCATTATCGGTTGGCTGAACTACAAACAGAGATTGAAGCAGTTCGATCATTATTATATCGAACTGTTATGGAACGGCTGCTTGGAAAAGATGTTACAATGCTGGCCAGCATGGGAAAATTAAAAGCTTCGCGTCTGGCGAGAGCAGTGACCGATTCTTGCATACAAGTATAAATTTTTATGATTTCTACATAACACTCTGAGAAAGCAACCAAAACTTTCATTCTCGGGAAATTTTTTACATAAGAATTTGGCTAGAGTTTTATCATTGATTTTTACTATCCTATCATACCAGCAAAACGATACTGACCTTTGCTTGAGTCTTTGTTAAATTTGCCTTTTAGTGAAAGCTCATTTTAGTTGGCTTAAAATATTTGCGAGTAACTATGAATAACATCCAGAAAAACGAAAATGAAACTTTGTTAACTAAAATTATTCCCTTAATAAAATCCATAATAGTTGTAAATGAATTTCTTTTATTCCTCTTTATATTTTCCCAGCAAAAATTATTTACAGTTTTGGGGTGGTAATGGCTATGAGTGGAACAGTTTAATCAGTCGCTATCATCGAGATTTTCGATTATTCTCAATTGCCGGTGGTTGTGATGAAGTGATGCTTAAAATTATTTCAAAACGGATGAATATGATAAAATAAATAAAGTTTTTGGTGATTATTTCTGTTTATTATACACTTTCAAGTACCACAAATAATGCTGTAATAAAAAATTCTAATTTGGAAGAATAACCGAAATTAGATCGTTAAAAATTTATTCAAAACTTAGAGGACGAAATCTCTATTTAATCGTCTTCCTTCAACAATTTTGCAAAATAATCAAATTTCGAAAGAAGTAATAGTTTATTATTTATTTTATTTCTAGTACGATAAATTAGATTTTAAAATGTTAATGAAATTTGAAATTAATTTTCATCGAGCATTGGATTTTCTTTCAGACGCTTTTTGCAATTTTTGATTTTCCAAAAATTACTTTATAATTTCTTGTTTGTATGCCGAGAAGATTCTAAAAATTAGCGTTAAAAATTAGTCGGAAGCGCAAAAAGTCCCGGTGACTCATATTTTCCACCGACAGGTTACTTTTTTTTATGTTTCTACCACTTCGTTTTACTCCACAACTGGCAATGGGTGTAATGGTCATTTACTTTACTGATAATGAATGTAATGGTCATTCGCTTTGTTGGTAATGAATGTAATGGTCATTCACCAACTTAAATATCTCTTGCCATCTTTTTCCCATGTCATCTTTCTTCTTTCACTATCTTTTCTTATTATTTTCTCACCAAACAATTCAGCGAAATCAAAATTATCAAATTTAAATGAGAAGTGACAACAGGTTTAAAATCTCGTAAAAACTAATTGTCAATGATTTAATTGTCAATACATCGAATTTCTCAAAATAACTTTTTCAAAATGATACTAAACTGTAAAACTAAACTTATGTAATTGCAAATGCTATCTAAAAAAATATCTATGTATTTCTTAAAATTAAAAAAATTATATTAAAAAAAGATATATCAAAATATATGTATTAAAGGAAGGATATATTTTAGTTGGTTATTAAGCTTAGAGTAAATGGTACCTTTTCTATCCTTTTCTTTCTTCCCTTCTTATAGCACAAATTCTAACAAAACTACCAACCTTTGAACTTTCTTTCCTTATTTAAAATCTTTTAGAGTATATTCATATTAAATATCTTTCAGATATCTCAAGATGTCTATAGATTGATATATTTCTTTAAAAGAAGGTACGTCGGAATACTATAGGCAATATGATAGAGCAAACAAGAAGTTTTTCTTAGCTGACAATGGACAAAATTTTACGAAAGAGCTTTCCAATGCAATTGAAATGAAAATTCGTTTAATTAAAATGAAATTGAAATGGATAGAAGAGTGAAATCATTGCGTTCACATTTATTGTTTCACAGAAATTTCATCATTTAAAAAGAAATAGAATGAAATGCCAAAATTTGTCATTTCATAGCTTTTTCAGGCATCAGAAGAAGAAATCGATTATAATTTCCTTTTTTCGTTTGATTTTAATTATGAAATTTTCCTATTTTGAGTTATTATAATATCGCAATTTTATTCGTATTATCAAAGGAAATAATTCTAACAAATATTATTTACTGAAATTATAATAAGCAAAGCTCGAATTCATCATATTCACATTATTTTTTTTTCTTATTTTATCATTATCATTATGATAATTAAATATTATAGTTTTTAAGGATGTTATAGTCATAAAAAAGTTATAGTTATAATAATCATTTTGATTTTCGAATATTTATTTTTCCTTAATTAAAACAAAACTTTTCCAAACTTATTATAGGCATGTTTTCCTTTTGCAGAGAAAAGTTAAATCTTTATCTCAAATGTTGTAAATTGGTGATAATGTTAATTCAATTGAAGTCCTTCAAAATCGTGATAGAAATGAATCAAATTTTTGTTCAATGAAAATTATCGAAATTTAATGCTTTTGACTGGAAGTTTTTGAGATAGATATTAAATTAACCTGTATATGATGAGTTATTTAATCAATTAAAATGACCTGAATATGATGAGTTATTTAATCAAGATGACCTGAATATGGTGAGTTATTTAATCAATTAAAATGACCTGAATATGATGAGTTATTTAATCAAAAACTTAACACAAGTTGTAGGAATTATATAGTTAAAGTGGGATCGATAGCCGATAAAAAAATAAGAACAAAAAATGTATCTCAATTATGACAGCACTATTCAATCCAAGATTAAATCAGTCCCAGATATTCGAGACTGATAAAAGCAATTACAATCCTATGAAAAATGGCTATTTATAACTGACAGATTCAATGGAATCAGATTTTACTGAATCCATCAATCATCAGTTTTCTTCATTTGTATTCAATATTTTCTTCTTCTGAAGTTTTTATATCTCTTTTATTGTATTATTTACTGAAAATATTAAGCTAGACTTACTTATTGAAGTAAGATCGAAGTGTTGAGCCAGGATTAATATACTCAGGTAGAGTGAAATTGAGCTGTTCAGGTAAGATTTTCATGCTTACATTTCTACAACCAAAAAGGCAGTAATGGCGTATTTTCCGAATGTATAGAGAAATGGATAAATATATAAATTTAAAGCATTTTAAAGTTTAACAAGTATATTGTTCAGTTTTTGTGATGTGCCTCAATGCTAAAGCCTAGTCTTCTGCACCACCGAACATTTTCATTTATAAGAGAGGAAAAAATGTTTCCATTTTGACTTCATTTTATAGCAGTCTCCACAGGCCTTCTATTTCCAATTCAAATAATAAACTTCTAATCTCTTGGCTTCCCTCAGAGTATTGAAAAAGCAATACAAATATTTTCAGTTATTTATGAAACGCCCAAAATAAGAAGAACATGGTGAAAAAATTTGAATGAGATAATTTTATGAATGTAACCTGAAACTGAATACTCTTTCCGTTTTCATAGAATTTTCCTTCACGTTATAAATGTGAATAAGGTGTTATGAGCGATACGGAAAAAATGCAGACGCTATTGAAATATTTTATTTTACTTATTCTCACAATTATAAACAATGCTAATTACCAATTGAAAGTTTAACCTTTCGTATTTGCTTGCGTATATCAGAAAAACGTGAAACTTACGCATATTCCATTCACGTATTAAATATCTTTTACGTTTAAGCATATTAAAGCATTTTTTTATTTTTGCAAAAATTTTTATATTTTTAAAATTTATATGAGCCTGAAACTGATTAAAATTTTCACTAAATTAATTCTATAATTTGAATTAATTTAATAAAAAGCAAAGACGAAAAAAAAAAGAAAAAGTTTGCAAACTTTACTAAGAAGATTGCATATTTATCGCTTCTGATATAATTACTAACAAAGTATTATTTGAATATTATTGGAGTATTTGAAATTAAAGATTATATGAAGGAAATAATAGGGAAAAAGTAAATGTCGTAGAAGAAATAAAATAGTAGAATTATTCATTTTAATGTATGCCATTCTGATTTGAAAAATATTACTGCTGCAAGCTGCGCTTATTTCATCGATCTAATTTCGATTTTACCTTTAAAAATAGCTCAACCAATTTATTTTTAAATTTATCACTTTCAGTACAAAATTATTGAAAAGCTTTTTTTCTTTTTCAGATTAAGTTTATGGAAGAGAAATTTAAAGTTGGAAAGAAAGAATTAAGAAAGCCGCTTTATCGACTTCTCATCTTTTTCCTTCGTATAATATTTATGCAATTTATTTTGCTGCAATTTCCTTCTTTTTTTTGAAGAAAAAACTGAGCTTTCTTAGTAATATAAAACTGACAAAAATCGACAACCTTTATTCCTTTCCTTCCGAAATCTTCGAATCCTTGATATTCCTTCTTCCTTACTTCTTCTATATCATATCCTTCACTTCTTTTATTGAGAAATATCGGGTATTCATTGGTAAATTCATTAATTTACAACGATAATAAACAATTCATTTTCAACAATATTATGGTATATAGTTAATTTGCTTCATTTATCAAAATTTTCGTCTAAATAGTTTAGAATTATTAAAGAAAAGTACGAAGTTCGACTGCCAACACATTTCTTAATGAATTGATTTTGCAGTAAAGAAAACAAAATTTCCAACAATATTTGCTAATATTTCCTTCGGAAATAATTTTCTTTGAAATTAAGAGTCTTTGATAATAATTAATAAATAATATTTAATAATTAATAATAAATAATAAGTATTTTTATGCAAAATTAAATTTTTCATTGAAAATTTATAACTTTATCGCAAAAAAATTTATTTTTTTGCGAAAAAATAGTAATTTAAATAAGTTTTTAAAATTTTTGTGAAAATAATAATTAAGATTATTTGAGAATATTTTATTTGAATTATTTTTTTTTAATTTTTACCGCCTTTTTTTGTTTTGTGATATGTTTGTATAAAGAAATCTCTAAGGAATTTTAGGCCAGAAAAATATCTGAAAGAAAAATGATGAAGGCCTAGAGCAAAATGACAATATTGCTTATCAACGAACCATAAATGCTTCTTACATTATTATTTAACTTACAAATTAGCTTCACTGAAGCTTAGAAATTCGTTCAGCTTTTCTTAAAAATTTTTTGGAATTCTTCTAACTTTTTTTTGCCTTCGAAATCTTCATTAATTGAAATTTATTTATTTTTTTTCATTAATTTTTTAAAAAATCTCTCTTATTTTTTTTAATTTGACTAATAATTTTATTTTTGATCCAACTAATTGATTAGAACTGTCAATAACTTGACCAGCGAACGTTAAGAGATAATAATATCACTATTTGTTTATTCGAAGAAAGATTGATAACCATTTATGAAGCGTACGTACGATATATACAGCTTCGTTATTATTTGAAAACGAAATTATTACCAACCGATGCTTTTATCTGTATGGACTTATTGATTACATTGTAAATTATTAATAATTGAATTTTCCACTCTGAAATTTATTTCCTTCTGAAGTAAATTTGTTTAGCAACTTTGGATGATAAAGTTTATCTTAGGTAAATATTTCAAAGTATTCAAAGTATTTCAAAGTACCTGAAAATTTAAATTTTTTCCCATTTATTTTCTTTTCTTGTTGGTTTTTCCACTTTTTAACATATATTAATGGTTAGTTTAATATAAAATTATAAAAACGACTAATTAAATTTCTATTATATTAGTTTAAAACAATCATATACAGCTTCTGATAGCATCCATAAGCTGGCAAATCAGAAGTTAATAGTTTTGCTATACAATCCTTGTTTCTTATATTAAAAATTATGTTTCATAAATTGTTGTGAAAAAATGGACTTTAGATAAATTAAAAATTTTTATTACTTTGGTACTGATCGATCGAGCTACAACATTGTCGCTTTAATGGATCAACTAAAATCAATATGATTATTTCAAATTATCTACGAGCTGCCTACAAATCATTAATAGTTGTTGTATTGTTTCCGCATGTCATCACGATATCTAACAAATCGTGTACTGTAAGTTCTTTTCGTATGCTTTTCTCATTATCATATTTTAATAATTCCATTGATTATTTTGATAATGCTGTTCAGAGAGAATTTCTCAAATCTTTATTAGATGAGATTTTTGCATCTAATTTTAGTCAATCAATTTTTTGTAACGAATCAACTGCATTATTGCTTAAAAATCTCTGATAACAACTTTCGTGATATTTTGAGTTTCGTACAATAATACATGAAAATTCTTTTCAAATAGTAAACTTCGATTACTAAATTAGCTAAAATTTGAGCTATTATAAATGTCATGTTATATGATAAAATGTGAACAATGGTAATGGTCATGCATGGGTTGATAACATTAAAGCTTAATTGTAGAGTTTTAGAAATTAATACCAAAATTGGTGACAGAAATTGAATATGATGGAGTGCACCACCAGTAAGCTTGATTTTTTAATTACAGAATTTAGAAATTGATACTGCACGTAGATTTATATTTCCTAAAATCTCACACATATTTTTTTTCAGCTCATCGTCACAAACTCTTCGCGATATTACTCTCGTAAAATCTCTCATAGATTTAATCCCCGCTGCGTGCAGTATCTCTAGCAAGCTATTTAATATATCTTTTAGGGCTTTAAAGAGAACAAATTTTTTAAATACTCATTCTCAAAAAGTTCAATTTTAACTTTTGCTGGAAGACTGCTACTATGAGAAACGTCGCTTTTATGACAGATAAATAAAAGTACATAAGCCTAATCTGATCATTGTCTATTAATTAGCAAAATTTTCTTTCTTTTTTTGTTCAAGAAATTCAATTGCTTCAAATGAAAAAAATCAACAACTACAACGTCATTTGGAAATGAATGTTAGTCATTTGCTCGATCAGCTGATCGCGAGTTATGATCGAAGAATTAGGCCAAATTACGGTCGTTAGTCTTACTATTCTCTATCAAATACACATAAATGAAAGATGATAAATACTCAGATTTTTATTAATGTATACTTTGAATAAAGACGAAATCTTTCAGGTATTTTCCTATTTTAATTTGTGAAAAGTGATACTTTACGACATACAGTTACATTTTCGGTACTAATAAATATCGGGAAAGAATTGAACCTATCTGAAAGGATCGATCACCCGGCTAATATATTGAAATAAATGCTGCTTTTCACATATACCATTGACTCAGAATTTTTTATCAATTAACATATCATATATTAAAAGAATTTTTGGAAGCTAAAGTCTTAACGAATCAGTTTATGGATACATTTTGCGCATTGTATACTTCAGAAAGATTCTATGTATTTTCGATAAATTTAATATCTTTTGGAAAATAATCAACTGAGTTTTTCTTTTGCTATATATCCTCTTAAATAATTAGTCTATATAATATATATATATCAGAAAGAATGATAAATTAATAAATGGTTATTTTGAGGGGCACCAATCGAAGTGAACGTTACCATTCATGTTACTATGATAAGTGCTGTTTCAGAAGTTTCTATGGTACTATTTGTTTGTTAATTTCAGTAAAATTATTTCGTAATTATCTCAATTACCTTTGTTGCTTTGTTGAATTTCATTTCTTTGTAATAATTTATTTTTTTGAAATAATATTTAAATTAGGCAAAAATAAGTCGTCCGATAGTTATATTCCTATAACAAAACGTAGTATTAATATAAATTATAGATGGAATGTAAACAAAAATGAATTTTGATTGATTTATTGCAATTACAACAATGATTGATAAAATTAAAGAAAATTCTTGAACACTCATATCATCATATCTTCAAATCCTCAATCAATAAAATGCTATCTCTATTATATATGATAAAAATTGCTATTACTGATAAGTAGCGGGAAAAATCTCATTTCCTAAGATTAGATTAATTTGCAGGATTACACTGTTGCATTGTATCTGCGTCAATTCTGGCGTGATAATCGTTTAGCATTTGAAAGTGCTGATGAGAGAGAATTAACAATTGGGATTGATTTCATAAAGAGTATTTGGGTTCCGGATACATTTTTCCCTAATGAGAAGAAATCATTCTTTCATAAAGCAACAACGCATAACTCTTTTCTACGTATCGATAATCGCGGGAACGCATTTCGTAGCATCAGGTAAAATTTTTTTTAACATATCTTTTCATATCATACTAATTATAAACCTTAATATCAATATACATCAATGACTGAATTGCTAACAAAACAATTGCTAAAAATTTAATAAATTAAAATAATCATACATTAAAATGCAATTTTTTCCATTTGCAGGCTTACAGTAACAGCTGATTGTCCGATGAATTTGCACAGTGTATGTTTAAATTTCATTTAGATAAAAATAAAATGGAAAATAGTAAATGGTAGAGAAATAAGACAAATGTTTAAAAATTTTAATTCCTAGGCATGTTCTCTAAACAATGAAATTTTCGGATTCTCATAATTTCACTTTGATTTTTTTCCTCAGTGCTCTTACAATTAAAAATGAATATGTTATTAGTTTGTGTTTCAGTTTCCACTGGACGTTCAAGTTTGCTCTCTCGAACTTGAGGTACATTCTCAATTATCAACTTTTCTCCAATCACTCATCAGCTGACATTCGCTGCAAACTGTCATTTCACATCCTTCTACGCACAGCATTTATAATTGCAAAGTTCTATCTTTTTTTTTGATTAACAATGATAAGGATTCAATATGGCCTTAAATCTAAATTTTGAACTCTAAAACGAATCCTAATTTTAGCGTTTTAATCTTTTCTTTAATTAGAATACAATCTTTATGTCTATTTTGTTTGATTTATTTTGCTTTTACTCCAAATTCAAAAAATTAAAGGCAACAAATTGGATAAATCTTATTTTTCTTAAAACTTGAGCTATACTTTTTTTTAAATTCCTTTTGGACTTAGAACTTAATTAGTATTTTATCAGTCGTTTCCAAAAATTTTTTCGATTTCATTCATTTTTGAATTTCAAACATCGGAAGCAATAAATTCTTTTCTATTCTTAAAAGATGGAAGCAACAGATTGAGTAAACATAAATTTCAAACAAATTTAAAATTCAAAAGAAAAACTCCGAATGTTATTTTTACGAGAAGTCGAGAAACTGATTCAGATAAGGCCTGAAGTATCAAATATCCAATGAAGTCATATTTTGCCTTTGTTTTGCCTTTGGGAAGCATTCATAGGCCTTCTCTGAATGATTAAATGATTAATGTCAAATGTGATCGTATATCATTTTTTTAAGCAAAATAAAAATGAAACAATTTAATAACAGCTTTTGCTAAAGATGGAAGATTGTAATACCTTAATTCACAAACAATTGCCAGTTTGACTTAAATTCTATTAAATGACCTGACTCATATCATTGTAATTAAAAGTTGACTTTTAATTCCTATCATTTAAATTAATAAAATCGTTCCGTCTATGTGAAGTACAATCAAATATGCCTTTTTAATATTTTTTTGAAAGTTATTCGTCTCTCAGCTCATTTGGTCACAATGAATTTTATCCGTTGCAACTTCGTTCTGCCTTGAAAACAATCACATAGAATTATAAGAAATGGCAGATCAATGGAAATCAATTTGAAGCTAATCCTTAGCTTGAAATTTATTTCCGTTTAGCATTGTTACGCTGTAATAAAATCTATCGGATTGAATTTCCCAACAATTTTATTATAATCTTTGATAAATATTTATTTATTTGAGAAATACAGCTGCTAAGGAAATTTAGCAATTCCGAATCAGAATAGTTTTAAATAGTGATAAACATTGAAATGTTATTGAAATTTTCGCGAGTTTTTAATTCAAATCAATAATTAGTTTTTGATGCGCAACAATTCCTTAGTTATGGTACATTTTGTTCACTGATTTCCTGCTTTTCTTCACTTTTATATGTTTATTATTTGCAGAGTTATGCGTACAGCACTCGGGATATCATTTATCACTGGCATTTGAGTGAAAATTCGGTAACAATCGATGAGAATGTTCATTTAGCTCATTTTACAATTGGTGACCATAGACATGTTGAACGGGTCATTTCGCTTAGTACTGGTTAGTTTGTTTCAATTCCTTCAAAATTGTAGTTCCAATGATTCTTGCATAATTGACCAGTTATCCATATTTGAACCGAAAACTGAGAAAAATCAAACTTGAATTGAAATTTGAAAATACTGTATTAGCTATTTCAGCTTTCAAGGAAGAAGCAAGTAGTTTTAAACATCGTAAATAAATTTAGTTCAATAATGACAGATGATTTATTTTAAGAATTTATTAAATGAATATACTCGAACGATAAAAAATGAAATAGAACATTTTCCAGATTTTTATTCAGTAAGTGCCTTTTCATTTAGGCAACTATTCACGGCTTTCTACTTACTTCACTTTTAAACGGAATATTGGCTTCTATCTGATACAAATATATTTTCCCTCTTCCTTAATTGTTGTCATGTCATGGGTATCATTCTGGCTTAATCGTGATGCTACCCAAGCTCGAGTTGCAATAGGTAATTATCTCATTTTTCTATCATTTGATTTTATTTCGAGTGTTTCTGAAAAAATGTTTGTCTATGAGGAATTCATGAATATGTTAGTTGATCGTCTTACTCGAGAAATATTTGCAGGTGTTACGACAGTGCTAACAATGACAACATTGATGACCTCAATAAATGCCTCATTGCCAAAGGTATCACATAATCTCTAATATAGAGAACTGCAATTATCATTCTTCTTTAAACAAATCATTATATTTAAGATTAAACTGTTTCCCAATATTAGAGAGGTCTGGCTTTAGTTTTCTGGAGCCAGGATCATTCTTCAGGAAATTATCGGACGTTTACGATATTTACGACAGACGTGATGTATTCATTTCACCCGAAGAGAGAAAATATTTTTTCAAGAATTAAATAAACAACACTTTATTTCAGGTATCGTACGTCAAAAGTCTTGATATTTTTCTTGGAACTTGTTATTTCATTGGTGAGTTTGCACAATAATACCGTCGAATGGAAGCCTTAAAACATAATTTTTGATTCATCTTCTTTTCTTTGTTTTTTTTTTTATCATTTTTTCACTTATTTTAAACTTTGCTCAATTGCCGGAATATCAGAAATCAAAAAACGAACCGGTAAGTCGATTCTTCAATACCATGCTCTCTTGAAATACATAATAATACAGTCTATAACCTTTTTTGCAGTTTTTGCATCACTTCTAGAATATGCAACAATAGGTTATCTAATGGAGCGGTATCGAAATTCTTGGGTCGATAATACATCGACAGCAATAACTTTTTATAAATTAACTGAAAATTCACCGATCATACAAAGGGATCGAATAACAGGACGCAGAAGTTACACTTTCAGAACTGAGGTTGCTAATGGCTGATTGTAATTTTGAAAGCGAAAGTATCACAGCTTGCATCAAATTTTAAGAAAAGAGGATTTTTTTTTAGAATGAATTCTTAAGTATTTCGAAAGTTATTCTGCAGGCTCCGATGATATTTGTAACTTAATATTTAAAAAAAATAATTTTATTTTCCGGAATTTCTTTATAGTCTGAAAACGATTCCGCGATACCATTATTGGGACAAAGGTCAAAGAACCAGTTCAGTCCAAGGCCAGCTACGATTAAAACATCTGCCAATGAATATTTAAACAGTTTTTTAAGGGTACGACCATCACAGGTTCATATTTTGATGGAGTAGTTTGAAAGGAGAAATAAACATAAACTCGGTTATAGAGAATAAACAGGAAAAGAAGAAAAATGTCAATTCAGGAATCAAATATGAAAGATAATTTTATGTAGATGAATACGCTGATTGTCGTAACTATAATAGACAATTGCGCTCTGAAAATGATTCAGATAATCAGCATTTTTGAATCAGTTCCTACTTCGGAAAAGAGTGAAGATTCAGATTTCAGATCGATCTTATATCGAGAATTCTATTTCCGACATTTTTCGTTGCTTTTCATATTGTTTACTGGACCGTTTATTTGTATTTTTGATACCGTAATTTCATCGAATGTGATGTAATTTACCAAAATTGTTTGATAAAGTGTTAGCAACAAATTCTCCATCACATCATTACTAAAAAACAAATGATATTAAGCACAGGTCGTAGGACAAACAAAAACAAGACGACATGCTTAACATGTGTAAACCTAACGTTATCATCAATGACACCGACTCAAACTCTCCAATCCCCACTAGTCAACTATGTTACTTTGACACTGATGTCACGACGAATCTTCATCTGTCTCTCTCTCACGATCGGTATAAGAGAACAAGTAAAAAAATTCAAAACTTAATATTAGCCTGGGATTAACGTGCATAACGTTCATATGAGTTCACGTGAGCAGCAACATTTCTTATCTCAATTGTAACATAGACTTTCACTCAAAAATTGGCATAATTCATTTGCTGAGAATAAGTAAAGTCTTCCGAATGATTTGTAAAGTTTTCAAATATGACTAAGTTCATTTATAGTAAGTTTAATAGCGTTGCAATTCGAAATATTTCCTTATATCTTGGAAACACTGAACCTCGCTGACTAAATTTATCATTTTTTCAACTAATTTAATCCAATTTGCAGGTGAACTAAAGTAGAATTAAAGAAATCCTGTAGAAATAGGATTCTCCCATATGATGTAAATGAATTTTTCAAATTAATCGATGTTATTAATCTACTCTAATGAAATCACTTGTAAGATTTCGATTTTTCTGGTATTTAAGATGCATAATTAAGTTATTTAGACTAGAATTTCATTGCAATTGAATATCGGCACGAAAAATATTTAAGGATTTTGAAATACTTTGAAAAACGTCTGAAACAGTGGTCTTCGTTACTCCGTCTATCCGGATTTACAATTAATTAACTCAGCTTTTACATCCTTATAATAATAAGATGAGGCAGAAAATTGAAATTAACTTCATTAGTTCCTCTGTGAATATTCCACGAAGTTTCATTACTTCTATTGATTTCGACGAAATTCCGATATCCATCAAACTGCTGTAGTTTATAATTATTGAAAAGGATATGTTGAGGAAGCAGTTAGTTAGCATTTGAAAATAACTCCCACTGCTCGCTTGTTGCGTATGGATCAAATATCATTTCAGTCTTGTAAAGCGGATTTCCGACTCCTGGGAACTTATTTGTAGAAGAAACTCGAATTTTTCTGGAAAATATTTTCTTCGAGTCCTTTTCTTGACTAATCTACCGTTTTACAGAAATCTTTTTACTTTTATTCATAACTTTTATCTAAACCTTAAAAATCGAACTCCGCAAAATAATGCTTTAATTTAAATAATGAAGCGCACACATTTTCTGTTAAATCTGACCGACTACTTGCCAATATTACTCATACGTTAAATGCTTCAACTAAATTCTGTCTCCTTTTACCAGTTGACAAGAAGACATTTATAATTTCAAATCCAAGGCCTCAATTTTTGACCCTTCTATGGCAATGCAATTGGATGTACCGCTAAATCTCGGCATTCGTGTAGAAATGACCCTCTCGTCTTTTTCATTTCTCGGTGTTACTTTTTTCTGTTTTTCGGTTGCTTGCTGTGAGAGACTATTCAAGTTTATAATTTGAAGTGATTTGTTTGAAGACTTTGTTGTGTCCATGGTTTTTGCATGCTGCAGCAATTCATGCTCATTTTAAATTTAAGTTTAAATTTAGGTTCTGAAAAAATGTTCAAGCAGCAACAATGTATCTCATCTCATCAGCATCTTTACAAAAGGAAAAGTGTCGAATGGAAAAATGAATTGAGAAAGGTTTGAAAATAATATTTGCATATTAGATAGTAAATTCATGTGAGGGCTTCTTAGAAGGTCACAGAAGTGATCATATTTGACTGTTCTGAGAAACCTGTCCATTTTCAAATTTTTGATTGCTTATGATAATACCATAATTACTGTCCTGCTGCCATTATTACCAGTCACATTTGTACCTACTAACTGTTCAGATTATTGTTTTTTGTAATCTTACTTTCATTCAGATTTTTCAGAACTTTATTCGACGATTGCGAGATGAACGACAGAAAATTTTTAGCCGTGTACGCAGTGGATTTGAACGTTGTGAGACTGATTTGCTCATTGAAAGCATATTACAGAACGAAATTGATAATTTGAGGTTATCAGAGCACATCACAGATAATGAACTGAACGAAGCTATTGAAGAATTCGAACGATTTCGAGATGAAATTAACCAGCAAGGTTTTTTCTTCATCTCACTATTGGGTCCTTCCATAAATCTATTCCAGAAATTAATTTTATCACTGTGTCTTTTTAAAATACTGTTTCTGTTTATGAAGATACATTTATTATTTTACAAAAATTCCGAAAGATATTTTTTGCACTTCACTAACAGTTTTTAGAAATAGAAAGCATGATTGCTTATGAGCAAGAACGACTGGAAGATTTGGCAAGTGGGTACAATTCGGTTTTATGTCCAAGATGCCAGGTACAATTCAGCATTTTCAGTAGACTATTCGCCTTCTACTTTTTTTAATCTTTGCTTTGATTTTGTAGGCAAACAAATATTCCTTTAGATTATTCTTTTTTCTCGTTTGTGAAGTAGGCTATTGTAATTTTATGAGAATTTTGCTTCTTAGTTTTTCCAGAACCCCAAGGTGGATATTGCGCCATGTTGAATTGTATAACTAAATGTCTTCTCAAACTAAATTTGTTCATAAAAATTCCTCCATTGCCGAAAGTTATCGTCTTCGATTTCTTCTAAACTTGAGTTCAGTACTTGAAATTTGTACATTTCAGTTTGCCAATCTGAATTTTCCTGATGAACATTCATTGAGATGTGAACATTGCAAACTACAACTTCGTTTGGAACAACCGTTACCATCTCCTCCCGAATTAGCATCTCATTTTACGAAGATTTTCACTTCCCATGCAGATCGAGAATGTTTAGGAAATCCTAGCTTAATACTGCAAGATACCGACAAATTATTTCTTCGTTGTAATCAATGTGCATTTAATTTTGAAGTATTTTAACTTCAGATATTTTTTCCTTTCCAAAATTTTGTTTTTTTCTCTCCAAATTTTCTTTTTTTTCTTACATATAGCTATATAGTTTTTATATTCAAAGACTTTTCAAGAAATGAGAAAACGCTTACAAAATTTTCAATAATTTCCGGTTATCAAGTTTTCGATCTATCTGCCTATTCGTGCTTAATATTTTGTGCCTTTTGCTGTCGCCATGATTGTTGGCATTGTTATTGCTGCTTTTGTTGTTAATATTTTGTATTTACATTCGTGGTTATCATTTCTTTGTATTAGAGAATACGCCAGTAAATATCAATAGTTTCTTTTTTCTTTGCTAAGCTAAACCACTTTGCTCTATTCAATTACTTGCTAAAAATATAATATCAAAACACAATAATAAAATTTTATTTTATCGAGATTCAGAATGTTCCATTAAACTAACTATAATTCAGCAGTCTTATGGTTCTAGATAATGTATTATGTTTAAATGCGAAGTCCATGATGAGTTACAATGAGAAAATCAGATGCGTATAAAGATTCGAAGTATATGGCTCTATCGGTTGTTGCAACTGATTTCCTAGCATCAGCGTCTGTACGGAGTGGATCGCAGTCAAGCGGTGCATCACTTAGCAAATAGATAAAAACTTTGGGATCAGCTAATTATGCATTATAGTTGGATATAATAAATTTAGAATAGAAGAGATTTACTGCTTTTATGAAACAGCTGCTAAGTTATCCCAGACTGCATTCACGTTAAACAGATAAGGATGTGTGTCATCGTATAGCTGTGTAACATCAAAGGAACAGATGCCGCTTGCAATGACATTATTCGGGGAGCGAAATTCTTCCGCATATATAACACGCTTTCTACAACATTTTCATACAAACTACCTTTATTAAAGTCGATCAGTAGTTCTCTCGTAAATAATATCTGTCATTAGAGAATATAATTGATCTGGTCTGGTCAGGTCAGCAAAATAGTTTCAAATTTATCAAGACATTAATTTTCTATTGCCTTATAATTGTTACTAAACTGGAAATTAGATTTGCTTGAAATAATACTTCGTTTTACAAAATTTAAATAAGAATGAATTCATGGATAATTTAGATGATTATCTAATTAGTGTAGGACATATGGTGTCATTATTATAAGTGACTCTGTTTGTAAAGTGTACCTATGACGAAAGAATTTGGATAAAGCATTAGAGAATATAATTGATCTGGTCTGGTCAGGTCAACAAAAAGCGAGGGATTAATTCCAAAAGTAATTCCATCAGCTGACATGTTACACAAAATTTGTTGCGTCTTTACATCTCGATATACTTTTATTCAAAACATATCTTTCCAAAATTTTCTTCTCAGCAATTTCAAGATAATTTAAAAGAAATAAATTTTAATTAAGATAGTAATATGTAGCAGTGGGAAAAAGAAAATTGATCCTTAAGATTACTAAAACAAAAAAAAAGCACACAATACTCGAAAATAAATTATCGATTAATTCTAAAGTTTTCAGTAATTAGTAGAATTTCAAAATTCATTTTTACATCTCATCAAAAATTGAAAAATTGAGCAACGAAACTAATTTATCAGTGATATTGCATTACAGCAGTCAATCATCTCACAAAATGCCACTTTATTGAAACAGTTGTTGTTCAGCCTATAATAAGAAATATTTTCTGTAACTGAAAATTTAAAAAATGTAATATCAAACTGAAAAATCATTGCTTGAAGGTATTTAGCAGGAAGTATGACAATTGTTTATTATAATTGGATTAAACCGTTGCAAATATCCGTTTTGTTTATAATTTGCCATTTCAGTCCATCTCTTCCTTAAAGTGTCAGCGATGATATACGGAATGTGCGAAGACTAGAAATGGCAGACGATTTAAATTTTCAGCTTTAGTTTATATCAACTTCCTCCTCATTAACTGATTATTTCAATGCACAAGAAAAGTCAGATGCATCAAAAAGTATGCAAAATAAATTAAAACTGTATTACTTATGAAATTTAAACTTTTGTTAAAAAGTGCATGACTTTTAAAAATTGATTAGATCAATCTTTTAAGGATTTCTCGAACATTAAAATGAAATACAGCACTACGTTGAAAATAATAGCAGCTTTAGTATCTGTTAATGTATCATTGATTTAATGAACGTTTGTAACATCTCTTTGGGTACTTCTCCTTTCTTGTTACCAATGAAATTTTGATGTATTAAAATTATGGAAATATCGTTGCAATTTATTATCAATGGTTTGAATAATAAAATTTCATATTTTCAATTTTTTTAATAAAGCAATAAAATTTCTTTTTTTAAAATATTTTCAATTTTTTTCAGATTCATTTTTCTTTAATCACAAAATTTTCAAGCTTAGATTAAAATTATATGAAAAATTAAAACAAATAATTTCAAATTTTTATTTTCGAATAGATTTCTACTTTGTGTAAAATTTCTGGCTCGAAACTGAAAGACGAATTTCTTGTTGCAAGTATAGTTTGATAGCTCACTGATATCTGATATTCTTGATGTTAATGAGTAGGAAGAGATTTTGCCAGCGTAGAAATTATAATTTTCGGTATGATAAGGATGAAATAGTATGACAGTTGAAGATAGGGCAAAGATTGTATCGTCCCTCAATGATTTTCATTGAATGGACCCCTCCTCCTCCCCCGAATTCTCTCAGTTATCATAAGCTCAACATATTTTATATTGAACAATTGCACTAGAGACTACTTGAGAATTGCTAGCGAGTCATCATTACCTCTCTTCTGGTCCTCTTTTGATACCATGGCACCACCGCCAGATATCTTCTCTACTAATGGTACTAAAAATATTATCACCAATGGTACCAATGCTAATAACGCTTCAACTATTATTACTGCCTCTTTTCATAAACATCAAAAATGGTTAAATGATAAAAAGCAATATATCATGTACGCAATACTAATTATTGCTTTGTTATTCATTTTATTTGGCATATTTATGATTTTTGGACGTCATAGCAAGAATATAATTGCAAGAGTATCAGAATACGAAAAAATTCGAAATGTTGAAAATGGAAGTAATGAATATTCCAGTATTTCTCCATTACAACAAACCACATATATCGAACAAACAACATCAGATCAGGTAAGCTTTAATGCTTATCATATTGCGAACAATTTTTCTTGCAATTATTTTGAGCTTTCAAAAAACTTTATAATTTTCAATTTTTAATTTAATGAAATTATTCGTTCATTTCTAATCATTCTGCTACTCTCTTTTTTTTTCACATATTTTATTGTGTATTATAAAATGAAAAATGTGAAGTAAAGTTTTTCCTGCAGAATTCTGGCCCTACATCTATGCCAACTACGATTATAAGCCAAAGTTTTGATGCATCACAATGTGTGACACCGATCGAAACCAACAAATGCATTCAAATCCAGCGCAAAAATTTTCAGAAGTATGCAAATGTGAAATCTGAAAAAATTTTATTTATCATTCAGTTGAATTTATTGTCTAAACTCTCATCTCTTTCATCTAACTATTACTTCTTTCTGCTTCGAATTCAATTTAAATTTTTAATTTCTTTTCTTTTTAACAAAATTAATAGTAATAAGAAATGGAAGGATTAATATCATACAATGGTTAAATTTTTTTGAGAAAATACGATATTTATTTATTTAAAGATATCTTATGATTGATTAGTTGTGTAGTAATGTTTGCAGTAAAAGAATAAATAGCTCACACACTTTCTGTTGTAAATAAGTTGCACGCCTACAGAAAAATGTTGAGAGAGTAATAGTAATGCGTAGGCTTTTGTCGAAAAATTAATCAATTAAGTGAATGAGATCTGTGAACATTTATTAGACGTGATCGTGGAAGTAATTTATGCTTCTCTCTTACTATCAATGAATAAGCAGACAACCAAATAAATATCGCATCTTTTTGAAACATCAAAAATTATTATCACTTTAATTCATATTTAAAATTTAAATTAATATTAGAAAAATGATCGTGCATATTCCTAATTTTGCTGATATGCTAAAAATTTTTTATCAGAAAAATTGTGATGATTAGAGAGTAAGTTTTTAGGATGGATTTGAGAAGCAAAAACTTGAAAGGCTAAAATTTTTAAATATTAAAATACTATATGCGATTACTAAACTTAAAATAATTATTGAAATCTTGATCGTTGTCTCGGGAAATTTATTAAATTTTCTTTGCAGTGACGGCAAAATACCATCAGAAGAATTTGTAGCTCATTTAGGGCATTTTATGGGATGGCGTCCGAAGCATTACGAGCTTAATATAACCATTAATCGAGATGCGCGAACATCTTTCACAGGGGATATCAACGTTTATGTAAATTTTATTCTTAAATTTAATTAATTAAACTATATAAGTTTTACATTAAGGTAATCGAAAACTTAAAAACTGAAATGAATTATAATATTCATAATAGAATTCCTATTTCAGTTTAGAAAGTAGTCTATTTGATAACTTAGAGTGAAAAAAGAGGAATTTAAACTAGTGGATGATTAATTGGAAATGATTAATGTATATTTAGAAACAAATGAATAATTTTTATTATATAATATAATTTGTTCAAGCAATTCCATGAAGCATTCATTTTAGTAGAAAAATAAATTGAAATCTATTGAAATTAATGTTGGATAATTTTTTCGTTAGAAATGTTACAGATAAAAGCTGTTGAATCAACTTCATTAATATCATTGCATACTGGTCGATCCATCTCTGATATCACTGTATCACAAATAACAGCATATAATTGTCATACAGGTTACACAAAATTGGAAATTTCTTTATTTGAAAAAAATTTCTTTTTAATCAAATCACATTTCGAAAGTTTGCTTTATTAAATTTTAGAAATTTAGGAGAAGTTTCTTGTGTCGCATCAATAATTTATCATCAAAAAGATGAAGTGCTATCAGTGGAATTCACCGAATCCATTAGCGTTGGACATATTGTTGTCCTTCAAATTAAAAATTTTTCCAGTCCACAAGCTTCTGCTGGTCTAATCGTTAAAAGGCCACAAACATGGCAGCCTAAACGGTAAATTGTTCATCTTTCTTTAGTAAATACAGCATGTAAATCTTGTGAAGTTTTGTAAAATGAAGGAAAGTTTAAAACTTGAATAATAGAACTAAAATTGAAGGAACCAAATTTTACTTCGAATTTTGATTATTTCTATTTAAGTTTTGAGTTTTGAATTGTTATCATTAAAAAACTTATTAAAAAAGCAGATCCATGAGATTTTTAAGAATTTTTGAAACAAAAATTAAAATATTTAAAGGCCATGGACAGTAACCACGTTTTTCCAACTTCGTAATGCCCGTTCAATTTTTCCGTGTTTTGATTTACCGATTATGAAAGCAACGATGAAAATGTGTATCAATCATCCAGTTGGAACTGAAGCGCGGTATTTGTTTTGATTTAGGACAAAAAATTGAATTTTGATTGAAATTTCACCCGTCTGCAAGCAGAAGACTTATGTAAAATTTTCAATAAGTTTTTTTTAATTTAAAAATTTTTTAAGATAATTTATTTTTCAGATCAAACACAAAAATATTATCTATTTCTAAAACCAACGATCGAATTGAATCATGCTTTGAACCCACACCACCAATGAGTAGTTATTTATATGCGTTTACCATATTTGACCGGATGAGTTCAATGAAGGAGGCAAAAAAACCAAGCGAACATTTACCTGAAATTGAAGTACTCTATTCGGAAGAAGATAATTTCATCAAACCTGATTGGATCAGCACTGAAGCAATACATGTATATAAATTTTATCTTGCAGCAAATATAAAAATGCAGAAATTTTGAATTTTTCAGTTGTTTTCAGATTCGAATATTTCTTTTAATAATTTGTCTTACAATAATAGAGAGGTTCACTTAAATGAAAAACTTTTCCGCCTTATTTTAGGCTCTAAAAGTGATGGCAAATATTAGCGATTTCCAATATCCATTGAGCAAATTAAACTTAATGGCATCATTTTTACCCGTTTATGGGCTTGAAAATTTGGGTCTTATCATATTGGATGAACGATTTGTGGCCTATCCGAAATATCGCTTGGCCCATACAATTCTTGCACATGAAATTGCCCAGCAATGGATTGGAAATATTGTTACGATTAAGAATTGGAATGAAATATGTTTGCAGGTTTATCTGTCCTTCCGTTTTCTTTTCTGCCTAAAAATTCTAATTAAAGTATAAAATATAAAACTTGAAATCCAAAATAAAGTGTGAATTTTTGAAATCAAAAATTTTCTAAAATAAAAATTTGAAATTCAAACTTATTATAATATGGATTAAGAGCGAAAATATAAGATAGTATTAAAGCACAACGGAATATTTTAAGTGTTTGTAAATCAGCTTAAGTGATAGAATCGAATTTCAAGATTTCTCTCCAACAAAAATATAAAGCTGAATGATTTAGTAGCTGATATTGTAACTCTTTTTTTTTTAATTTTAATTATTTAGTGATTATTGATTAGTGACTATTAGTGATTAGTGATTATTTTGGTGATCAGTGACTAATGATCACTTTAATGATTATTTATTAATTATTGAGCTTATCATTAAGAAATCAATGTATTAAAGGATTATTTATTCACTTATTATTTGCTATTTATTCATTCATTTCTGTTAAGTGTGATATTTGCTTCTTTCTTTATTTAATAATTTTTTCATCTCCAATAAGGCTAAATTTTTAAATGAAAAAAATTGGCTTACCGCCACATTTTAATAAAAATGGCGTAAGCTCGAATTTAAGTTAATTTTTAACACTAAAATGATTCAGTCAAAATTATCTTCGAATTATTTCATTTTCCTTTTGTCATCCAAAAAAAATTAATTATAAAGCTTGTGATTTATTTTGCTAAGTGAAGCATTTCTGAATTATATAAGTAAAAGAACTTTATGCCATATTATCATCCATATATCCTCTCTATATCTGTTTTGGTAGATTTATCAACAAATGTGATTGATTTCACGTTGGAAGCATAATATCGTAATTGCATTAGTTTATCAGTTGATCAGTGACAAGTGATAGATTGGACAGATGGACCAGTACAATTAAAGGATGTCCCATTATCAATTATAAAAGAATTTAACGGTGACAAGGAGTAGATTAACTTTTGTTTGAATACATTATCAAGATACTCATAAAAATAGAGAGATTTAATGATTATAGAGGAGTCATTTGTCTCGATATTTTTTTTTAGATTGTACCGAAATGATGGAAACAGCTGTTTTGAGTTGATAAATTACTACAATATAGAAGATATCTACTTGCTTGGATACTATATCAAAAGGGTAAGAGGGACAATAGAAGTATAGAGAATGAATTTATTGAACTTTTCTAAGAGCTGCCGATTCTTTAATAAAATGTTTTTTATTGATCCCGTAAATGTTATTTTATATCCTTAAACAAATTAAGATAACTTTAGCAAACATAATCAAAATTCGTGAAACTTTTTTAAAAAATGTAACATAAACAACTGATGATAGATTATGATAAGTTATCATTATGGTGGATTGTTATGAATATTCCATAAATATACTAAATATACTATAATTAATCTCATAAGCAAATCTATTGGATTTTTTCAACATATAGAACTTTATTGTAACATCTCTTTGAGTACTATAAAATGCGAAAACCAATTAGAAATCATTTCACTCTAAGTAAGATATATTAAAAATTTATTTAAAATCATTAAAAAAATTCAAATTACACGGTGTTCAAATAATTGCTAAACAAAATTTTATTTTTGGATAACTTGAGAAGTAAGTGTTAATTTTGGTGTAATTCTCCGATGAAGTAAAGTATAGGTAAAGTAAATAATAGGTGAATAGGTGAAGTAAGTAAATAATCATATTTTACTCAACAACTTTTGTTCAAAGTTTTATTTTAAAAATTGACATAGAGGGAGAGAATAAATTTTTGAACGCTTTAAACAAAATTATTGTAATGGGAAATGAAAATTTTGTTTATTTGTTGTTCGTAGAGAATTTTTTTAAATATTGAAAACGAGTTATTTCAAATAATTTCCGCAAGATATTTTATTCCTCCAAAAAAAATTGAAACTTTGATTAATTCTTTGTGAGGGATTTTCATAAATCAAGACAGCATTATTTTAATATAAAGAGGAAATCTCTAGAAAGTTTCAGCAAAAAATGCTTATATTTTAGATATCATATTACCCCATAATTGTCGAGATGACTTGCAACCGTCTAATACCTATGCTTGACCTTTCATCCTGGTCTTCAATTACCATTATTTTATCCCACTCCGGTAACCAGATACGCAGCAGGGATTAGGGCAACAGCCACAGCTTATTAAAGTAAATTCGTGAGGCTTATTTTGCTTGCTTTTTCACGAAGATAAAAATGAATAGTAAACAAATAGACAAACAAGCAAATGATGAAATAAAATTTAAGTTTAAATTTAAATATAAAAGAAATGAAATTATTATGAATGGGAATAAATGAAACTACCATAAGTATGGTCGAGCAAATACATAAGGCAAATTTCCTGTTCCTTTCAAAATTTTGATTTGACTTTTCAAATTCAAAAAAAATAAGAATTTATTTTCATTTCATTTTTGAATTCTCAATTCTATATGCGATTGAAAATTTATTTATTGAATATTTTATACTTTTCTCGCACTTCATATGATATGATATGATATGATATGACATCAGATGACAGATTGAGTGAAATTTCTCAAAAAAAGAAGAAATTAAATTAAACGAGAGATGCTAAAATTGTATTTTAGGAAGGATTGAGCACCTATTTGGAATGGATAATCACAAAATCATTGGATAATTCGAGTGAAATCGATGAACTGATTAGTGAAAAGCGTCGTGAAGGTATTATGAAAGATAGCGCATCCTCGACAATTATCATTTCTGAATTTCGTTCACCTGAGGATGTATGCATAGATTTTATTTATTGTTTTCTTGCAATTGTTTATTTTTATTTGATGAGCATCGCTTGCAATTTGTTCAGCAATTATTTACTTATTTGCTAACATATTTTTTTCTTTTACCAAATTCTTCCAACTGCCCGAATTTGATCATTTTTTTCTTTTAATTCTTGAGTATATTTGGCATGAATGGATGAGTTTTGCAGATTTCACGATGTTTTGATAAGCCAGCAACATTTTTTGTTATGCTTGAACTTGGATTTGGACAAGGGACAGTGGCAAAATTGATCAAGTAAGTGGTCAACTTAAAATTATATCATATGAAATGAAAAAAGAACAAAAAGGAAGTATTGAGAAAAAATAGGCAAGAAATATTTATTGTTAAAAAATAGCGAAAATGATGGAATGAAATCAGTTAAAAAAATCATGCAGATTAACTTCACAAAAGTGATCACTCTTTTAAATTATCAAAATTCGAAAACTTTCAACATTCTCTAACATTTGCCAAATAAAAGAAAAGCAATCTTACTTTTGAAATAGTTATTCTCGAAATGTCACTAAAGTTGTTAAATAAATATAAAATTTTGATTTACTTTTGAAATTGACAGCTATTCTCGGAGAATTAATTACAGGTTACTTATGCAACGATACTCCTACGCCAATGCTGGAATAATGGAATGGCGACGAGTGATCGAAGAAGTTACTAATGACCATCTCGCTGGTTTGTCTCCACTTCATTCATTGTGTATTCATATACCTGTTCATCAATTTATTAATTTGAAATTGGAATTCAGGTGAATTCTTTGAGAAATATTTCACGCAGCCCGGTTTACCGCTTATTCGTGTCTCTTCTACTACAGAGGGATTAAATTTGACACAAAGAATGACAGTCGTAAAACGAGTGATAGACGTAAGTTTCGTTTGTTACAAAAGAATTCCCAATATTATCACAGATCTAGAAAATCGTATTAAGAGACAATAGTGATGCATGTATTATCAAAAACTTTAATCTTTTATTTTTTTTCAAATTCTACTCGAATACGAAATAAAATTATAGTTTTAAGAGTTCTGAAATGATTTTAGTCTCAATTTATTCAAATTTTTACTTCAATAGTTTTACTAAACATAGCTCAAAAAAATGAGCATATTCGGAAAAGTGAAGCATTCATTTTTCCCAATCCTTGATTCAGAATCCTTGATGATTTCAGATGCCACCAGCTATTATACCATTAGATGTAGCTATTATTGATGTACCCGACCGGACAGTGCTTATTTTGAGTAATGAAACAGAAGTGATACCATTGAAACATAATGGACTGATGGTACTGGATCCAGATAGACGTACGCATAGTATAATCGTCTATGAAGTGAGTTAGAATTTTTGTTTAAATATCGGCGTTCAAAAATTTGAAGTTTAAAAGAAGATAAATTGTAAATGTCTCTGAAATTAAGGTAATGATTTGTATTCCTTATATCCAAAAGAAATTTTTTATATCCAGAAAAATCTGCCAAATATTAAGCAATGTTTAGAGAGAAAAAGGTTTTGGGTAGTAATTGTAGAAAATGCACTTCGCTTTAATTTTTCCATTTGATCTGATATCTGGCTGACACTAATAAGCTATAAAATTCATCAAAACATTCTTTGGCCACTAATTCACCTTTAGAGATAGATGTGTAAATGAATAATGTCAAATTTAGAAATTTTTTTCATTTCATTGCAGCCCGAGGTTTATTTACGTTTCATGCAATGCATCGAAGTATCCTCATGTTCAGCATTCTTAAAGCCAGAAATGATGAAACGTATTTCGGACGATTTTTGTTGGGCTTTTTTGGGTGATCACTTTACTATACCTGAAAATATGCCACAAAAAGCACGAATTTGGATGCAATTTATGCAAATTTTATCGGGAACAAAATATGTGCACGGATCTTGCGCATGCTGCATGAATAAGAATTTGGAAAAATCAGGGTCGATAAGATGTAGTTGGCATTGGAATGATGTATGTGAGAAACTTAACTTGCTCAAACAAATTCAACATTTCGCATAATTGCAATATATTGCCAGTCTTTGCATTTCTTAGCAATTAGATTTGATTTTTTTTCCCAAAAAATTTTTAAAATATCCAATTTTAAATTTAAAAGAGAAACTAGTAAATACAAATTTAAAAATTTTCTTTTAGTATACTAGTATCAAATATATTAGGATAGAAAACTATTCAGTGCAAATACACTTCTTAGCCATTGCTACATCTGTATATACGATTGATTTGAAAACAGTGGCAGCCATCAAATTATTTCTTCTAATTCATTTGTTTGGCTTTAGCTGGGAACTGTTAGTTGTCCAGCTTCCTCATATGTTTGAATCTTCCAAAGGAATAGCTTCACATCTGTCACAACTCAATCATTATCATTTCCGTGCTGAAAAGAGAATTATTCAAGTGGAATTTCGTAGAAATCAAATGTACAAAATTCTGAGACAGAATTTTAGAAACTTATCCGAAAAGTACTTTAATTTTAAAGAGGCCTTCGTGAGGGAAGCGGAAGCGTTTTCGCGGGTTTCCTGTGAGTGGCACAACGATCTCAACTGAATTAGCATAAGATGCACATTACATTTTACAGTCCTTTTTTGTGCTTACCTGATTATGATGACAGTTCCAAGAATCAATTTTCAAATATCTTTTGGTCTCTAATCCGAGCTCAAAAGACCTACTCTGCGCGATGATTTACATTAATAAATTCACAAACCACATTAAATATACGTTTTTTTGGGTTTCAACGAACACCTATTTTAACACCTTATGTTGTATCAATTTATATCTCAAAAAATAGCCATAATTGGCTCAACTAAGACTTTCTTGGGATTGTATTTGGAAATGTTATTTTGGAATCCCTGCAGACTTTTGGATTCTTGTATACTGTGTAGAAGATATACATGTAGCAATTTAATTACGTAAAAATGAAAATGAAGATTTCTTACGACAATTGTGCTTCACATGCAAACAGTTATGATGAATATGAATCTTATCTTGAATTCGATTTGTATCACTATTTATAATCTCGCTTGCAGAAGAAATCTCAAAAAAAAAAAAAACAAAAGAGCCTATCAAAGAAAAAAGAAAGCCTTCCGAACAGAAACTTCAAGTGGTGCAAAAGAGAACAAACAGCATAAAAGTATCATACCAGGACGCCTTTAGAAGATCTTAAGCAGGAACGATATATTATAAATAAATTATTTAGCAAGTGTAGGACAATACGCTTATTTACTTTGAACTCAGCGAATATCAGGAATTCAGGTTGTCTTCAACACATCTTCTAATGGTGGCGCGCTTATATACTAAATATAGTTTTTTTTTTTTTTTTATAACAGGCTCATGATATTAAGACCTGATTTAAAGGACCTTGTACAATAAATCAATCTTTCAGAACTGCAGAACAATAAAATATTTGTAAAATTACTTATAACTCATAAGAAAATTCTATATATTTAATAAATCTTGATAAATTGAAAGGCATTAATGATTTCAGTTCAGTAGAACAACAGATCTATCTTGCTCTAATTAAAATTTAAGATGAGAAGTTATCTCCAGGAAAAACGTCAACTTTCAAATATACAGCAACATTAACAATTAAATAGTAATGGATACAGAGAAAGTTAAAAACTATTCCTCAGCAGCACCATCCTTTACCACTAGTTTCTGCAATAGCATCGCCAGCTTTCACTAATAATCTTTGCTCTTTCCGGGCCCTTTCTTCATCGGTTTGAACATGCATTGGCTTACTCTGTTGCAATTTATGCACCAATGTCATAAAAATTGATTCAACATGATCCGCTTCCGTATCTGCCAATGCTGAAGTCTCAAATAATGCCATATCATTTTGATCGGCGAACATCTACAAAAAACTTTGCATAAAACGGAAAAAAAACGAGTAATTTAAGGCAATTCAAGCTTAAGACTTTTCGGAATCTCACTTGCTGCTTTGCAACTAACGACACTGCTGCCCTCAAGCTATAAGTTATTATACTTCTGTTGTTTTATAAATTATAGGTGGGTTATGCAACTATCATCGCACTAAGCGCAGCTCCTTCACGATGTTAATCTCCCATCAAATTACTTAATTTAATCGACGTTTCAGTGAAATAATTCATTTAAATTTGAGAAGAAAAATATGTATTTAAAAGGATCGAACCTGAGCAACATCAGTTTTAACTCTATTTTCCAGCATCAGGTCACATTTATTTCCGATTAGTATATGCGGCGTATCGTTTGTCGATGAAACCGAGTGTTTGCGGCACTCACTGATCCAGTCATTCAGTGAATGAAACGATGACGGATTACATACATCATAAACGAATACAACGGCATTCACATTCCGATAATAATGTGATACAATGGACTGTCGATAACGTTCCTGTCCAGCTGTATCCCATAGTTGAACCTGGAGTTTTAAAAGAAATGTTTCTCAAAACTATGATTCCAATATTACTTTTGGCAGATCAAAAATGAATGACTAGTGATTCGCTCGATGTCAGCTGAAGGCTGAATTTCCAAGCCTTCTTTGGAAATGAAGTCATGAAACACATTTATTTAAGTTTAGTAAATTTATTCCCTTTTTTGTTAATAAAAAAAGATACAAAAAAGCTCCAGATTAAACCATTCGATTAGGCATGTGTTAAAGAAATTCATTTTTTTATTTTGATTCGTTTTACACTGAAGCATATTCTGAAGAGACAGTCCTAGCACAACCGATTATACAGATGTGATAAGTTAGAATACGAAAAGATTGATGCTTGTCTTCAATGACATGAGAAAAATTAACTGAACTAAATTTAAGTATTTTCACTTCTCACAATCATACGCAATGTGAATCATATCTGAAATTGGTTTTTTTGATTATCTGCTGTTTCGTCAGTGTAAAAACTAACCCCTAATATCGCGCTTGGTATACGCTGATAAAAACAGAAAAACAAACCCTTATCAGTTCACCATCAATGGCAACAGAGCGTTCTCGAAAATCCACTCCTATCGTTGCTTCCGTTTGAGCCGGAAATCTCCCATTACAGAAACGAAAACTAAGACAAGTTTTCCCAACTCCAGCATTACCTAATATGATAACCTAAATGGAAAACTAAGATTTAGTGGACTGTAATAATCAATATCAAGATGATGATGATACTCGAAAGCAAAAAAAAAGAAAAAAAAATAGCAGTGAAATTATTAAAACGAAAACAGAACTATACTAGTATTTACAGCAACAGTCAAAAATCGGCTACAGTATTACTCTGATTTATGAAATTCATTTGTGTGGCACGTCTCAGCTTAATGAATTACTAGCGATGAATAATCTCTTAAACGAAAGAAAACATAAAAAATACCTTAAAAACGCGCTTTGCTCGATAAGTTTTTCCGGGCTGGTAAGCATAAGTTGCTCCAGCGACATATTTTGATGAAACTGTTTGTGCTGTGTTTACATTTTTCTCTATAGATGCAGAAGTGGACTTATTCACGGATGTTACTTCTGGATAAGGGACACGGCTGAGACTACCATCAACTAAAAATAAGAACAGCAACGACTGAGGTATGATCTAATTAACACATCCTACTTCCTTTTTTCACCCACAGCAACAACAATACAGAGTGAAAATTAAAAAAAATTTTGAGAAAAAACAAATATCTAAAAACACTAAACATTTGGACGATTATGACTGAAGGGAACGACTTACTTTCATCTTGTCCTGATTCCTCCGTTGAGTTGTGGGTAGAAAAATGTAAATTAGATAATCGTATTTGTGGTGTTAATGTCGTAACAACTGTACTAATTTTGGGAGCTGACATAATAATATTTGGCTCGAGTTGTCGTTCTGTCGAGACTCCCTGCATATCGTAATATCACTATGCACAGGCGTGTTTTTTTCTTAAATATACTACCAGGGAAAAAAAATTCAAGAAATCAATCTTAGCAAATACACTGAATAAGCCACATCTCTTGGTGGGTAGCGATTTAATATTCATATGGAGGGGCTTGATATCCCACAATAACGGCACTGATCTATGAGCGAACTATATTATTCAGAACTACTTAACATGGTGTAATCAGGCTCAGAACAACTCACAAATCAAAATCTATTTATGACTTATCAATAAATTTAATTTCGACTTATGAGGACCCAGTATTCGCTGACAAAAACGTCATTACTTAACAAAACAGCAAAACTTATATTGAATTGTCCCTCTCACAAATTCAAATCCTTCAAATCAAAAAAAAAAATAAAGTTGGACTTTCATATGAACAGCCAAGAAATTCCTTGAGAAGTACTACAGATCTTAGTGTTTCCTTCAGACAAAGGAAAAGACACTAGCCAATTTATAAATTAATCTCTAATCAACAGCACCGTTTGCAATCTACTGAATTTAACTCAAAAGCACGGTCTAACCTCTATTCTTAATTACGCAATATTTCAAAACGATCTTCTCTTCAATATAAAAACAAAAAATGATGGAAGCAACTCTCTTTATATTTTGTTCAAAAAGATATCATAAAAACTGTCATTATCCTGCAGTAATGCATCCATGACATCAGTGTACAGATACTTTATTTTACATTATATACAATTTAGAAAGCAAAGCTATCAGCAAACTTTCATAGCCATTTATTCAAAATACAAATCTAGTACATGAACCGTTAATATAGGTAACTACAGGTGTTAGATAAAACGAATAGTCTACCATTTACTATAGTGAGCATCCTTTTACAGATTATAGTTAACCGTGCAGTTGCATATACGCAAAATGTATATTTTAAAAAATCAAATGCGCGAACCAGAGAAAGCACCGGCATTTTACAATGCATTTCACAATTAAACAACCCTATACAATTCGAAGTTTTAACATACAAAATAGTTGAACTGATATCTTAAAGAATCCGAATGCAGTCATTATTTGGATTAAGTGATATTATTTGATATCATCCATCGGCAACATTGAACTTGTACGAGATTTTCGTCGCAAACATCTAAAATCATTTAAAATTTAAATAATTTTTTTTAAATAAAGTAATTTTTGGAAGAATGCAAACTTCGAAGAATGTTAAGTCAAATAAAATTCTTTAAATAAATTTTTCGCCTACAGTAATGAAGAAACAAAAAGCTCTCGTCCCGATAAAAAGAAATTAAATCACAAATGCTCAGGACAAACAAGCAAATGAATAATTAAAAGTTATATAATATATTGTCCTACTATGATACCAACCTTGGACAGTGTTTGCTTTTTCTGTTGAAACACTCTTGATGGAAAGTAGCTAAGCAATTACGACAGATGGCCACATTTTCGAGGAATGGGAAAATTACCTAAAACAAAAAGAATCGAATATAGCCAAAAGAAATACCTTGAAAATAATTATTTCAGGTTCGCTTCATCCTGAGGAGTCTCTAAATTATGAAAAATAATTCAGAAATGGAATTTACTTACAGTAGCATCATCACACAACTCGCAAATAAATCCTTTTCCTCTGCAGATCATACAGTCTTTAGTGATATGTTCGGTATATATACGAATTATTCCTTTGATATCTGGTAATAATCGACCTTGATGCAAATCCACCAGGTCCATCAGACTGTACATATCCGAGTTTTCGACAAAATGTTGACGATGTCTCAAATTTTGCAAAATTCGCTGCTTACGGGCTACCTTTAACGAAAAACTTCACAATTTTCATCATAAGTTGCCTTATCAATTTATAAATTCAACAGCAATGAAAAAACTCATTTCGACTTTGGCAAGTATTGAATCTCACCTTACAACACATGAAGTAACACTTCATCAACAATATATTTTGTCGCAACTTATTTATTTTGGCTAGTTGATCAACGTAATTCACTAGTCCAGGATTCAACTTTAAAATATTGAAAACTGGTCTTCTTTCGATAACAACAAGCAGTTGCTTTGTTGCGCGACAAACCTGAGAATAAAATCTCTATGCAAATTAAAAATTTTTCTAGTGAAGAAGATTAAATTAGTCGATAAATGTAACACACTTATTTAAAACGGAACAAAAACCTTATACTTGCTGAAATCCCAATTGTGTACTATACGAGCCGGTATAAACCATTCATCATTCCAATGACAACGTGGACAATAATAATGGCCGTTATAATCGCATAACCGCGGTTCACTATCAGTTGCACCATCTTTAATTTTGGCATAATAAAAAACAAGACTTTAAAGTATTCAAAATAGCATACCGCAAATTATCTCCCTTACCAAATTGTAAAGAATGGTGACACTCTGCACATTTATAGTTTTGCAAATCAAGTCCACGTTCCTCGCAAATTTCCGTCCTTGGCCTGCAATTTCACATAAAAATTGACACTGTATAGTTCAATAATTCCAATGAAACACACAACGCACATAATGCAGTTCGTGCAAAAAATTCTTCGTGAATATAATATACAGTACGCTTTTAGACATTTAATACAACTGCATGAAAAAATACTCTGGTCTACAGTTCTTAATTAAAGTATTTATAATTAACAAGCCTAAAGAGAATATCATTAGCTTTGGTGCTAACACAATAACGTAAGACGTGTTGTACACATTTGTCATGTGATCGTAAACCACAATCTGCAAAACTTATTTTGTAAGTGAAAAATGGAAACATAGTGAAGTGAATAAATTTACCTGCGAAACATGGCAAAAAATCTCGGTGATATCTTTTGAAGTGCTGATACATTGTAAACAGAACTGAGCCATTTAGTTCTTACCCACAATAAATTTATTACAGATAAAAAAACCAGATCAGTCCATTTCATCATTTTACAAAATTTAGTAAATGGCTGCACACTTCTTTCAAATGTTCCTCAACAAAAAATATTAAATTTCATTCAACTACGAGCTTACTGTTACATCGCCGGTAACGTTGTATCAAACGCCAAATCGTAGATAAGCAAACTTCACAATATGGATTTCGACCAGTAGCTGATTGCAAGGAAAACTGATGCCCCATCACAGTTATAGCACGCAATGCTCGAATTTTTTTCACTGGATCAGATAATTCTTCCTATAAAACAAATCAGTTTGTCTTATTCATATAAGCTTTTTCCAACTTGATGTACTCGATATGACATTTTGTTTTGGAAGCTGTTATATAAACCACAACTTGTACCGTTGTCTCTTTCCGTAAAGCGCAATTTCAATGATCTGAAAAGATATACTACCTTTAAAGCGTCAAGTTCGAGCTGGCACTGCACAAGTTTTTCCATGAGTTGCACCCGCTCGATACTCCTCTCATTATCCTAAAAGGCAGTTCCATTAAACTGCTTTCTTGGAGCAACAATTGAAAACTAGCAACGTAAGTTCACATTAAAATCTTACACTGATTTTCCGCAAACGTTTCTTGCAATGAGCAACAATCAATTCGAGTTCTGCACAACGTGCCATTTCATCATTTTTTCCCTTGTCATGAATGAAGACTTCATTGACTTCTCTGTTTATTAAATTATTGACTTCAATATCAGCACTAAAATTATTTGCATTAATAGCAACTGATAATCGAGGAGTTCCATTTAGTCTGAATTTAATACTTTTAGTTAATTTCATGAAGTGATTTCTTTAAAAGTTAATGCTACTTGTTTTAATTTCATTAATTTCGATAATAGCCCTAAGAATACTCGGATTTCCTTAAGAACTGATGCGTCACCTTTCCATGTAATGAAACAACGAAAACTTCATAACAGAGTTAAAATCACTTATTTTGTTCCGTTTCAACGTTTCCGATACTCGCAGCAGAATTCAGTATGTCGTTTACGTTTATATCAAGATCTGATCCACCATTTTCACTCCCATCAAAACAAGCTACATTTGCTGTTTGTGCCATCTTAATCTGGAAATCACCAACTTGAAATAAATCATGGTCAGTGACGAACCTAGCATGTGATAAAAAACCTAGGATGATACACAACTATCAGCGAACAATTATCAAATTTTATGGATTCAAAATTCTTCCAGTTGAAAACAAAGATAACAAAATGTAGATTGGAAATCAGTTTTGAAATGTACAGATAAATGACCAAAGGAAAAGGGGGCAACAGCGGTTAATAAGACTCGTAAAACGCCATACTTTCAAATTGAGAAAATCAGCAAATAAGCATAGACCTCAATTCAGCTACAACAATTAATATTCAATTGTAGACAACATTGGAGTGTTACTATTTCAGAGAGATGGGATGCGAAAATCTAAGATACAACGTTTACATACGGTGTGAAAATCGATACAGTTGTCTTGATAAATAGTGAATTCTCCATGAATAGGGTGTATATGTGAATATGTCATGTAAGACATCCATTACTTCCCAGATACATCACGTCAGAAAGAAAAACTTCAACGGACCATCATATATGGGCTGCAATAAATCCCGGAGAAAACGCTCTAGCAATAATTTGCTGTTTTTCATGTTTTTCATTTACAAGACTTTTCTTATAAGTATGTAAAGATCACGCGGATATATCCTTGTATTCTGTTGAAATCGTTTTTATTACGTGATCCTCTACTCTTATTACATGATTTGTCCCATACCACCTGTTACTTTCACGATCCTTTCCAATTGATGTGTTGATATCTCCTTCATTTCTATCTAGGAAACTGGATCTTTCTAATGCCATTCCTATATCCAGGTAGTTTTTTACAAGATTCTTTTCAAAGTAAGTATGTCTTACTGCTTTTTTTCACTTTTTTCCTTTCAATAACCAATTTTTTGGTTGGTACTTCTTTACCCGACCCTGTAACGCACACACTAATGCGTTCGTTCCACTTCAAAAGCAGAACTGCTGGGTAAACACATAATGTAAAGCTATTCATGTTCCACGTGTAAGCCCATCACGTGACGGCATATGCATCTTCCCACGATCATCAGGAGAAATAATTAGCGAGAGACACGGGTAGGAAGTTTTATTTTCATGAGTAGAAGGCTGCAATGATTCATTAATGAGTTCCACCACGATGAGGATGTGTTGGACTTCTGACTGTTCGCGTTTCGTTTTACGTAGCATGACTTATTTTCCTTATGCGTTAGTTGCTTGGTCATTCATCTTCGTTTCTTTGGGTATTCTTCATCATACTATTTCATTGGCAGTCTTTCTTTTTATATTTCTGTAAAGCCATGAAAACTGTCACGTCAGAGTAAATTTGAACTTTCGTTTACTTAATATTTACTTATTTACTTTGCTGATTGTCTTACCCGCACTTTTGTTTGCTGTTAATATATTACCTTGTGGAAATGTATTCTGTAGAGTATATTGAACTGTATGATGGAAACAGTTGCTCCACAATGAGGAAGGAGAGTGAAATATTTTCATGGAACCGAATTCAGAAAGCATTAACTTAATTGCGCATCATAGCCATGCAATCGAAATTGCTAATACCAAAAAATTAACCCAGATAGATGTGAAATAAGTAAAGATTCAGTGACTAAAATTATCAGCATCAGCATAAATAGACTAGTTTGCGTATCTAGTTTTAGGTAGAAACATCATGTTACGAATCTCAATAAAAAATGAATAATCGATAGATTGTGCAATATCGTTATATTTCAGATAAATTATACGTCGTGTAAGCGGAGTAATGGGCGATAGCGATGATGAATACCATAGACGTGGTGGGCGTGATAAGTTCGCACGTGAGCGGAATGATTATCCAGACCGGACACGACGCGACTACGACTATGACAGGTAATATTTGGATAGTATTCAAGCTGTAAAGTATTGAAACTTTCCAAAAGTTTTAAAAATCAGAGAATTACGTAAGGTGAGCAGTTCGCTTACTCTCTACTTATGTTCTCCTTCTCAACATTAGTTGATCGAAGATATATAATTATTTTGATATCATATAAAGATTATAGGATGTGGATAAGATTATTTCCAAAAATCATACGATTTTCTTACAGACGCGGCGGAGGTGGTGGTGGGGCTGGTGGTGGTGGCGGAAGTAATGCATATCAACGAGGTGATTACGCAAATGGCTCATCGATGAAACGCTCTTCATCGCGTCGTGACGATTACGTATCCAACACGAAACGTAGCCGAATTGAGTAAGCGAAATATTGATGCAAATGTAAAAACAGGTTTCATTAACGTTTTACGTGTAGCTATGCTTATGCGCATGCTTGTTGATGCGCAGTGATGGCAGGACTATGAAATGATGCAGCAAGTCACCTAGTGAACATGTGTGCATCTTTGGGTCTTCCATAGTTCCGGTTTGACATTCGATAAGGTATTCAGTGGTTGTAGGATTGGAATTAAATAATAGTAGTCCTTCTCCGCTTTTCTCAAGTTAAATTTAACTTTTTACATATTGTGTTATGCAACTTTTGCTCATTGGCACCGGGGTGATGTGGACTATACAGTGCAGTAATGAACCTTATGTTTTGTTCATATTCAAAATCATAAAATTCAAATCATCGTTTCTAAACGAATAATTTAGCAGTGCGTCCGACACGTATGATCCTGTGATGAAAACATCTACGGATGAAGAACCAGTGCCGGTAATGATGACGTTCAAAAAATTCCTTGCAACACAGGATGATTCAATAACCGATGAAGAAGCAATTGCTAAATATTCAGAATATAAGTTGGAATTTAAACGACAAGAGCTGCACAAGTTCTTTCTGGCACATAAGGATGAAGAGTGGTGGGTGATGGCACAGATGCCGTATCTACTAGTTCCTTCGTTCTTTTGCTAATTTTCTATTTGTATTAAACTTTTTGCTTAATTCAAGAATGAATTTCGTATAGCAAATTCACTTTGCAGGGAGATTTTTTATAATTGGGTTATTTTATTGATGGTAAGTTCTTGAACTCTTCGCAGTATTTCCTGCTCTATTTTCTTATAGTTTTTTGACTTAGAATTAAGGAACAGGAGCAAAGCAGAAGGAATTTCTTGATTTACACATTTTGATTTATATATATACAATTTCTTTTTTTATAGGCTTTAGTTTTAGTATACCAAAGTGAAATTTTAAGCCCTTTCAAAGATACACATTAGGTTAGATCTTTTTCTGAGTACATAGTAACACTTCACAAGTTATCAACTCTTAAGGGAAGAGATTGCCTGTATTCTTTAGGAACTCTTCATCGTTAATATTTTATAGACAGTAGTTGACTCATGTATGGATATGGACTATGTTGTAAAAATTCATTATCGGTTAGGCTTAGAAGTAACTTATGTAGTTTTTCAAACATGTATTCTTGGAGCTTATATAGATCTTTCGTGCATATATAAGATAATATGTAAGATAATGATATGGCTGGATGGCTTAAAGAAGACTTACATTTTTGTGACTCTGCAACACTTTACTGTAAGTTTATGTTCTGATATAAGAATAACACCGACAAACAGGAAATTTGGCTGACCAGAGGCGCTGTATGCCGCGGCAGTCATCATCAGTTAAACGTCATTTCTCAGTAATTCGGAACTGCTTTTCTTCACACAAAACAACCATCAGTAACATCAACATCACGTCGACGAAACGTTCAACATTACAACTTCATTACTTTCTGTCAAACGGTTCTTCATTTCATTCACTTGCTGACCACAGTTCCTCGTCTCGTCTCAAAATACGTTTTTCTTCTCGACAACTAACCAGCCACACATTGCCTGCGTCGTCAACAACAAGCTTCTCGAACTTATTTAAATATTCCAAAATAAGGGTTCCATGAGATGGATGGTAGAAATAACTGTGATTCAACATATGTGGAAGTGGAAGATGGGAAAACTTAAAGTATTTTTAATTCAAATTGCGGTTTCGCGTAAAATATGTTGTCATTATAGTGTCGTATTGAGTTGGTCATTGCATTACTGAACTTGGCACAAGAAAATATATTTCGATCTGTGGATTTATGTCCTAAAAAATTGTTTTTATAGGTTCCGTCTAAAATATCATCCAGAAGACAGTGGTAAACGAAAAGCTGATCAAAAGGAAAATGTATTGCGTCGATTGGAAATTTTCCAAAACCTTTATGACGAAGGGTGCATCGATAAGTTGCAAATTGATTACGATTATGCACCAGAAATCATACGGATCATGGATACACGTTAGTATTATTCATAATTTTCAAGGCAATATTTTGAAGGTTGTAAATGGAATTGCTTTACTTTGATCATTTGTTACGCTTGTAAGATCATTTCAGTGGTTGTCAAATTGGAAGGTGGGACAGAAGATGATGTTGCAGCTTTAAAAAGTGAAAAAATTGATGATGAATCGGTTTTGGAGTTGAAAAAACTAAAGAGGTGAGTTTTTGCTTCCTGTAAAAGAAGTAGAATTTGAATTAGTTGTTAAATTTAACGGATATTTCAAGAAGTGTGTCTCAATGAAATAAGTAGGTAAAGGATTTCGTTTACTATCAAAATTATGCTGCTCTCGTTTATTTTGTATTTTCAATTACATCGAAGATGCTGCTATATAATTAAGCGGTTCTAGTAGTCTTGAGTTTTCCACATCAAGTTCTTCCTGCTTAAACTTGGCTGTTTGATGGCAAGATTTTTCACGCTCTTTTCTTCAGTGAAACGAAGAAAAAAAATATTGAAATCAATGGAGAAGAGAACAAGTCGAAACAGGAGAAAGGTGGAGAGAATCCAAATGATGATGGTGCTATAAGCGATTCTGATGATGAAAAAGAGAAGCAGTGTAAAAATGGTACTTATTCGTCTTACATATAATTGCAATTCTGAAGTGATTGTAGGTAAACGAGAGATTGCGTTTTGATCAATTTGCTTGTGTGTGATTCATCTTAATTTTATAAATTCATCAAGCTTTTTTAACCACTGTTCGCTGACAACCAGATTTTTCTCTTTCACTGTCGGGATGTTCCTGATTTTCTGTTACAATTCTTCCAAGAGTGAATTCTCGTAAATCTTAAGCTGGAAATGAAGAGAGCGTTAAAAACGAGGAGGAAATGGGTCGGCAAAAAAAGAAAATGTTGCTGCATAAAACTTCAAGCATTTTCCTTCGAAGTGTTGCACCGAATATTACCATGGAAGAAATTGAAACGGTCTGTTTCTTCTTTTTCTATTGGGATGCTCCTGAATTTCCGTTGTAATTCTTCATCTCCGAGAAGAATGTCCTTAATTCTCATAAATTTAAGTTTGAGAGGTTAATGTCATAGTATGAAGAAATAAATGGTTTCCTTTACACTATGATTTTCCAAAAGTCATTGAAATTTTAGCAGTTAAGCAAGTATTTGTAGGCATGTAAACGATTTCCTGGATTTTTGCGGATTGGTCTTGCAGATCCAGTACCGGATCGGAAATTCTATCGGCGTGGTTGGGTAACATTCAGACGAGATGTCAATATTAAAGAAATTTGTTGGAATTTGAATAGCGTTCGTGTTAGTAATTTTCCATTGTTTTTTCATTTTGGAAAAGAAAAAGACGACACCTCATACTAATGGTTTTGCTTGATCACAGGAGTTACTAATATTCCTGGTTTGTTTTAAGTGGGATTTGCTTAATATATGATTTTGTAAGGTTCAAAAAAACTTACAGAAGTTGCTTTTTTAAAGCCTCAACATTTCTATACAGATAAAGGAATGTGACCTGGGTGCAGTGATAAATCGAGATATAGCTCGTCGTGTGCGGTCCGTAAATGGTATAACAGGGCATAAACAAGTTGCTCAAAATGATCTGCGGCAAGCAGCAAAGCTTACTGCTTTATATGACAAAAAGGTAGGTCTTTCTTTGATCGCAGGAGCTACTAATATTCTTCGCTTATTCTTATTTTTTTGTGGAACGCTTTCACGAAAATTTCATTGTAATGAAGGGTATGAATACTTTCACAGGTTGCATTTAATAGGAATCAGCATTAAGATGTCATTGGAAGCATTCGCATATCTTAGGTCTTCATTTTTCAGAATGGACTCTATCAATCGGAAAATCAAGAGGAACGTCAAAGCAGCTTTGAACTGGATGTCGTAGCACAAAGCCAGAACCCATTGCTAAAAAATCTTACTGATTTCCTCATTGAAGAAGCGAGTGCTGAAGAGGAAGAATTACTGGGAATTTCAAGTGGTAAGAGTAATTTATGTGAGATGCAGAAGTTTTCATCGTTAAGCAAAACTAATAATAATAAGGAAACTCTGTATCAAAAAAGGGAAATATTTGATTGCAGGAGATATCATTGAAGAGGACCAAAAAGTTCCATTTCAACGCGATGATGCATTAATCGCAAGACTTGATCGAATCATAACTTATCTCCGCATCGTACATTCCATTGATTTTTATAATCATGGCGAATATCCAAATGAGGATGTGATGCCAAATAGGTTTACTTATCTTTATTCTTTTTTGAAAATATCAGTAATACATGTGTTGCGTTGGATGAAGATTTTGCAATTTAGTAGGATTATTTAGTTTGGATTGAAACTGTAAATGATGGAAGAATCAGAAGGAAAATACTTTCTGAGAATCATCTGAATTGTTGATTTAGTTTATTGAGCAGTTTGTCTGTATTTGTATAATCTTGTTATCTTTATTTGACATTATTAGATTTCTTGATCTTTAGATGCGGAATGATGCATGTTCGGGGAGCGCCACCATCTGTATCGCAGTGGGGAACTGATGACAACGGTAGAACATTGGTTGCACAAAAATTCGTTTCTGATTTCATTGCCGGATTCAATAATCGAATAGAAACAGCTTTGATGAGTGAAACTTTATTAAGTGAATCGGAACTGGACAGTTTGGGTAGAAAAGATACCGAAAAGTAAGAAATTCCGTGGTTTTTTCTTTCAAAAAATTTAGGTATTTAGACATCCAGCAATCATGAGTTGATTTTAAGGAAACGATTCTTGAAAAGTTTAAATACTGTATGTTAAACAGATACATACAGCCGATACATGCTTTATTCGTTTGAAACTTTTAACCTGAACTGCCCAAAACCTTTTTAAGAAATTCTATTTTAAGAGAAGTGGAGTCATTTATCACAGCCAATTGTGTTGAATTAGCCAAAGACAAATGGCTGTGTCCATTATCGGGAAAAAAATTTAAAGGACCCGAATTTATACGGAAGCATCTTACAACTAAACATGGAGAGAAATTGGATCAAGTTCGACAAGAGGTTTCATTGATTTCGATTAATACTCGTGAATAACATTTTCTAGATTTTGTTGTTGCTTTAGATATTCCTTAATATTGTATGCCACGCGATATCCATTTTTTGGAGTTGATTGATAGCCACGGATATCCATTAAGAATCAGAACTTATTTTTTATAAATAATTTTTTGCAGGTAGTTTATTTTAACAATTATTTGACTGATTCAAAACGACCGCAGAATTTGGAGGTGAAACCTGCTCAAGCGATTCCACAAGTAGCACCACCACGAGAAGAGCGACGAGAACGTGAACGTGGTAGTTCTTTTGAAACTTAGAAAAATTTTATAAAAACTGGAAATTTCATTTTCAGACTTCTTGCGAGGGAGCTTCTTATGATATACTGCCAAGTAGAATTTTTTAATTCGTCGTTTTTCATAAGTGAGGAGTGGGAATGGTAATTTGTGCTTCTCTTATTCTGTTCGTTTTTAGACTATGAGGGCGATCGAGGTCGGACAAGTGGAGGTGGTGGCAACTCATCGTACGGCGAACGTGATCGTCGGGGTGGTTATGAGCGAAATACAGGTGGCAGTAGTGGTGGACGATATGGGAGTTCCTACGGTGGCCGGAACTATGATCGTGGAGGAACATCCCGGTATTGGGAATCATCGGGAAGTGGTCGCCGTGACCCACGTGAACCAGTCACATATAAAGATCTCGATGCACCAGAAGATATTTTTTGAACTTAAGCCAAAAATTATTCAAGTGAAAATGTTGTTAAATTTTAAACCACTTTTGATTAAAATTTTATTTTCAAAATTCCAATTGAATATCTGAATGGAAATCTTTTTTCTGGAAATCATAGTTGGAAATTTAATTTGTTGTATCACCATTCAGCTTATATCTTTGATTAATTGTTTTGTTCTTTCGCAGTAACAGACTTATGCTCTTTTATTGCATAAATCCCATAAGATCTTTTTTGCATTTTTCCCGTATGTTACTGGACGTTGTCAGGCAGCTGTTGATTAAAAACTATTGATGGAATTTAGTTAAGGTTCATCGCTTGCAATTAATTGAAGTATTGTCAGTGAAGAACTAATTTTCATATTTTTTTTTGTGTTGGTATAGCGGAATTGACAGCACCATGTATCTCCTTGTTTTTCTTGAATTTGCTGCGCAAATGATACTTTTTGCCATACCTTTTGACTGTTGCAGCAAATTTTTACTTTAATTTTATATTTATATTCAAAAGAATGTTTGTACTAAAGGAAAGGTCGTTTTCTTGTTGGTTTCTTTCCGTAAAGTCGTTGGTAACAGTTTATTTCTGATTTTTTTCTTTATTTGGCATAAAGTAAGAACGAGATCGTGACATCTCACAGTTTTCACATAGCAGTATTTTTAGTGTTCCATCCGCTTGATATCTGTTGTCATATTACTTCTACAGAGGCACAATAAGGAATTTGAAGTTTTTTATGTGAGCTTTATAAAATTGGCAATAAGGACTCCTTGAAGTTCAGTAACTTCAAATACTTAAATTTAGATTGATTAACACATGGCGGTAATGGTGCTTAATCAAATGCAGGTGGAGAAGGAATCGAGCAATTTTTTAAACAAGTGGTGCGCTTCGCGCAATTTAAATGTCGTACTCTTCAGGATGTCTGTGGACAGCATACCTCGTGATTTGCGTAATTTACGGGCTTGCTTACTATGTTCAATGATAAAGAGTGTTGAACAGTTTGAATTGGATGGTTGCGATAATTGCGAGAGATATTTGGGGATGAAGGGCGATGAGGAGAAAGTTAGCGAATGCACGAGGTGAATCGTTTTATAATTAATGCTATTAAGGATCCTAAACTGTCCGGGTGGTACTATCTAGATTTTTCAAAAACTTGCAAAATTTTTTTAACCTAACAAAACATCCAATTACAGCTCAAATTTTGATGGGATGATAGCTGCAACGGTGCCGGACGAGTCCTGGGTATGTAAATGGCAAAAAATCAACCGTAAAGTAAGCTTATTGAAGTAATTCGGCTAGTATTTTTATACATTGTTAATTATTTGTCTTTCGAAATTTAGATTCCAACTACTGTTTTAGATGAAAGGGATCTATGCAGTTTCGGTATCCGGTAGTCTACCATCTCATATAGTTCAAGAATTAAAAGCGCAAAATATACGTTATAAACCTAATATGCGCGATATGACTCAAAACAGCTAACTATCGATGCTACGTGCACATACATTCGTTCTTGTATATTTGCTTCTGATAAATTTATCACCAAATAGTTGCACATTGCTAGGTTCAAAATAGTTTTTAACTCGAACTATTCGTATACTCTCAATTCTGAGCACTTTCACACTAAGTGAGCTAAATTATTTCTTATTATTAGTGTGCACAGTTTAAACAACGCTGAAGTATTTGAACCAAGCTTTCATTCTTTAAGTCTGTAAGTCTTCTGGTTCTTCTTAGGCGTAGAGAGACACACTGTAGGATAAAGCATTAAAATCTCATATATCTATAATGTGGTGCCCGAGCAAATTAGAATATCGAAGATGAAATGCAGACCATTGGATAATAGGTACAGGTGCACTGAGATTTGGCGATGGACTTGTGTATAAATTTATGACGCAGCATACTTTGGGAAAGTAAAAGCCTCTGAATAATGCTACCGAAGTTTTTTCGCTACAATCCTTAAAAATTGATCACTACTCAACAGTTAAGCCCCTATGTTAGTTGCAGGATAACATCGAAAATGATTTAACCGATTCTCTGGGAATTGAATTACGCCGGCTCATCTTTTAAATTAAAGACTAAGACATTTCGTTTTATCCCTTATCTCGAAGGATCTACCATAACTTGAGGCGAATGTTAAAGTGTTTAAATTAGATTTCATATATAAAAATGAAGTAATGCCATTACACGTGAGAAATTGAAGTACGAATTAATCATTATTAAACAACAGCAAAAGAAGGAAATGACTTCAGGACAGCATAGTATTTACAAATAGAAAAAATCAGTTATTTAATTTAAAACATCAAGCTTGCGACTGATTTAGCATGCGTTTTACGGTTTTTTGCATATCCATAATGGAATCCATATATGAAGCAACAATGGATGAGTCGACTTGGGCTTGCTCTTTGAGTAATATAATGTATGCTGCCTAAAAAGAGTAATTTCAATGAAGCACAAGTACCATGGATAATAAAACAAGCAGTCGAATAAAAATGAATTTGGCTTCAATTTCATCCTACTGCCACGATGCAATGGTCTGCTACAATTTCGCTGCAATTTAACTGGGAGGAACGCAGTGTAATAAGTGCAACTTATGAAGCAAAATTAAATAAACATCTGGAAAATGGAAAATGAGTTCCCACATTTGGAAACAGTATGCGGCATACCGAAATAAAAATTCCTTTAAGTATTACCTCGTCATAATCATTACTAATTTCTGGGATGAGATCATCATTTTTGAGCAGTTTATGAACATCAGATAACTGAGTATTTATCGATGTGATACCTTTATTAATCATTGTCCGCACTTGATGCAACCTATGTAGTACAATATTTTTCCTTTGATTCTGGAAAAGAATAGTGAAACTACGTAAAGCACAGGAGAAAATCCATTATTATGTCAAAACAATTATGTCAAAAAGAAAACACTCGCTTATTAATGAAACGGAACTAACCTTTGAGAAATTACCTTTTCTAGTTCCCTGACTAAGTAAAAATGCAAAAATATTATCCAGAACCATTTCCAATAATTTAACAATTAACTGCGCAAATGAAAGAATTTGTAGCACCATGCTGCAGTGCCGTAATGTCAAATGGAAACAAAGTGCACCCGTAGCAACATTTGAAGCAGCGACAGCTGGAAGAAAGAGTTCAATTGTCATTATGAAGTTGAATCGTTGACAAAATTTTCCGCATTAGTATAAACCCAAATGGTGAAACTTGGAATTTTTCAGCTAATAGTAAGTTAATACTAAATGACAGTTACATTACAATGTCTAGGGATATATTGGAATGTCTAGCCGAAGCAGCAAAGAAATCGTTAAGCATAACTAATTTTAAGTTTAAAATCTTCGTATTTCACTTTTCTTACTCATGAGAACAAAAAGAGCAATTTTTGGTCCTTAGTCTATGCAAAATCACTAAGAATTACACCAAATTAACGGTTAGCTTGGATCAACCTTCAAAGTAAGCAAAAAATGAAATTCAAAATTCAACCTACCAATAACTAATTCTTCAACTTCGGCAACACTCGGCAAACAATGAAGCAATTTTTCCTCATGAACATGCTCAATAATCTTGAAAAAATATGTTTTTTACTATAAAATGAAACAATTACAAGTTTCGTTGAAACTACAATTTAATAATTGGGTGATAAAAATATGGCTAACAAATTCAATGCAGTAAATGTATATATATTCACTTACACTCATTCTTAAGTTGTTGTTCAAACGTATCGGGTATCAATTATTATCATCATAAATTACAAAGGTTCAATTACAAGGTATGATGGACCACATATCTTATAATAGGAAAGGCAATTGCAGTTCTACGCTTGAACTTTTCGACCAAAGTCGCTTTATTATCTTCACAAATTCTAATTTTTACTCAAATCAAGAGAGTATTATTGTTAATTCATTCTGACAAATCATAAACACTAATCTAAAGCCCACGAGGAGAAAAACCTGAAATATTTAATTAGACTGATATGCCTTCCTAAAACACTAACATTAGATGAGATGACGTGTTCTGAACATTCCACTACACTTGAAGCTGATTTTAATAAAAGCATCAATAAATCCATTTTTGGCGTATTTATTAATTCGCTTAAATGTAATGGTGGAGGAGATTGTAACAAATTGGGCTGAAAATACGTTTTCTTAATTAGTTAAGAGCATGATAATATTAGTAATCGCACCATATTTTAACATTATAAAGTTAACATATTTCAGTTAGATATATGTAACAAAAATGTAATGGACAACGCTAATATCTGCGATAATATCTGCTAAGGTCTTTCTTTAAAGAAGGGACGGAAATGTTGTAAAGAAAGTGCAAAACATTATAAACTTAAAGTAAAAATACTGTAAATCATAAAGACCAGAACCGAATTTATCAAAAAGTTTTAAACAATCTTACCAAAGATTCACCCTCCTTATATGTTTGCCTGCAATGCTCGATATGCTTCTTAAGTTGACCCACATAAATGGACAAATTCTTTAAAGTACATTTGGAATGACCTACAGCTGCTACTGATTTCATTAGCAAATGGCTTAATTTCATTGCGTCACACTGGAAAACATCAATCTATATTTCAGAAAAAAACTGAAATTTAGAAGATTGTGCTATAAATTTTATAAAATTTTCGAAATTCAATCAGTTTTAAAAAATAAAGTTCGACCTGCTCATGATAGGTACGTTGCTTCATTTCGTTAAGCTTCTGCTGCTCTCTGTTAGCATCAAATGATGGTATAATACCAAAATCACGATTATCTTCAAGTCCAAGAAAATCTGAAATGTTTCAATAACCACTAAAAAATTATCAGTGATTAAACGGATAATCATTTATTTAATTATTATCAAATTATTATCAATTGGTTTTCCCCAATATTTCATCTCTACTTTCCATAAATATTTCCTTCTATAATTTTCAGTCAATTATTCAATCATTAATAAACGCAACACTTACGCAAAAGTGTGGCTCAGGCAAAAAGTGCCTAACTCAGCTCATAATGTAATCTAGGGCAAAGATCTGAGCTTCAAAACATAATAACTTGGTTCTCAATATTTTTTTATAAAAGAATTACTGAGAGATAGCAATCCAGGAAGCAAGTGTTCCGTTATAAAATCATTGTTAAAGGAACTAACAATTCCTGAAACTAACCAATCGGTTCTTCATCTCCATACATAGTGTCAACAATAAGCTCAACTTTATCAACTGCGAAACATGCACTCAAAGCTCGGGTCTGTATATCAACACCGACAGCAATGAACGATTTGCTGATTTTATTCAGGAATTCAACTAATCGCGGCACTTGTAAAAAACTCCCATTTTTGTAAGCAGTAGTTAAACATTCCGATACCTACAATCAAAGAAAAAAAAATCACTGAAAAGCGTTAACCATGAAATAATCAGGACCCTCCAACATGAAGGAAATGAAACTTCAAGTAAAAGACACTTCAGTAATTCCTAATTGCTCGATCAAGATTATGGCAATTTCTAAAAATTCAAAGAGTTGTGCATAGCATCCAAAAATTTAATTAAGATACCAAGCTTCACAAAAAATCCTAGTCATAAAGCAAACCTCTTTTTCTGTTTGATCGAAGAAAGCAGCAAGTTCCGTATAATGAATTATAGCACTACTAAACTTACCATACTGCTCCAGAAGACCATAAATGAGATAACCTGTAATACAACATGATCAAATTAGATGGTGATTATAATTTCAGTCTTCTTGTGTTTAAAAGTAGTTTTTTTTTTCACTAACGGCGCTTTCATTTGTCTTTATCCCGGATTTTTATTTTTTGGGAAAGTCTGTAGTACTTATTATGCAATAGTAACTAAAGAAAACTGGAAATTAAATTCGATGAAAGCTCTCATCAATAAGAAGAAAATTAAAAAGGGATCCCTTATTTCAGAAAGTAAAATAAAATTATTAACCTAACGTATCTCTTTGAATATACTTTATGTCCAAAGCACGCATAAACCTTTGCACTTGGGTTGTAACACCAATAGATGAATAAGCTTTACATAAAATAATAGCACTGATTGGATCTGATGGATGATTTTTTACAACCCATTCCAGTAGCAATATCAACTCATATAATGCGTCAGCATCTCCTAAATTATGTAATAGTAACTAAAAAAAACTGGAAATTAAATTCGATGAAAGCTCTCATCAACGATTCTTTGACACAATGATACTGTTTAAGGTATTTCATTGCACTTAGTTATTATATTCAAGAATACGTGAATTTTTTTTCTTATTTTATGTCCACAATACAATGTAAAACAGTGAATAGAGACACGATTACCAAAATCAGAATAATAAATACGGTAACTGGAGATAGCAGATATTAGCACTCAAATTCTATGATTAAATTACGAAATTTCATTACTTTACATATGCTGAAGCAGCTCAGTTGCTAGCAATATACATGATTTCTAATTTCATCCTATTGCTACGTAAAAGATTATTAAAAAAAAGTCTTTTCATATTCGAAATGCTTTGGCTTTACTTATCTGCTTCAAACGGCAAAGATGTAGCGACTTTTCATTTGAAACCCAAACATGAATGAACATACCGTTATCAGCATATAAGTCCCACAGCAAATTTGCAGCAAGATGAGCATACACAGCTGCGGCAAGATCAGAATCCGAACAGCAATCAATCATTTTGACCATATAAGTGACAGCCTGTCTTTTTTCAACTGCTGATAACTTCTTATGAAGTCCTAACCCCTGCTGTAAACGCTGATATACAATGTCAGCCCAATGTACATTTGTGGTCTGTAAAACAAAAAATCTGAATTTGGCACTTTCTCAACATCTTTCTTTTAATTAACTGCTGCATAAACTAAACTGAATAAAATTAAGAAACAAAAACAAATCTAATAATGTTACAAAATGACTTACTTTCCCTTTCTCCTGATTATGCCCTTCTTTCAACATGGTGATAAAATCCGAAACTCTTTGCATAAAATTTTCAACTTGGTCATCCTTTATAAGGAAGAGAAAGGGCTTCAAATCAACATAACAGCATGGTTTACTGTGGAACAAACGAATATACTCAAACAAATACTCATGAGGATCACCTGTAAGTTTCTCTTATGAAAAATATGGTCAAAGAATTTTCGAAATCATCAAAATATCTTCAATTAGAGTTTTGATAAGTTCGTAAAAATTGTTCATAAAACTGAATTACTTATGAGATTTTAGCCTTTCATGCACAAGTAACTTACGAAGTTTAAGCGTCTCCAATAGACTGCTTGCTTCAACTTCACTTTCCAACAACTTTCTGACCAATGTTAGACGTGCAAGGTACGGTCCACGTAACAGTACTTCATTTAATGGTTCGGCCACTAATGACAAAATTCGTTCGACAACTCTATCGAGTAATCTGAAAAATATATTCTACTTTAATTAACTTGAACAGAATCTAATTATCAACTGAAATACTTCCTGAACTTTAATAATCAGAAAAGCGAATTCCAATGTTTAAATGTTCTCGATTTTGGAAAGCGTAGTTTGACAGTCATCTCTCGCACCTTTTTTTTGCCTCCTCTTCAATACACTTCACAGATGCAAATGTTGAATCAAATAAAAACGTCCACAGTGACCAATCATCGGGACTGCAAATCAAATATGTACATCTCTGATAGAAAAGGTCTGTAGCGAGAATTTTCGGAAACTGTTTTAAAAAAACCTTTTTTCAGAAATGAAACTAACTTATTCTTCAATTCATTGATACTGCGATCAATAACGGTCCCATGATCGCCTTGAAGTTGATATAATCTTAAAATATTGCAGAACAAAAACTGAGCAGGATGTTTCATATGTCGACGTGCCAAACTATCCGCTAAAATGCATTACATTTCGAAAATTAAAGAAGTTAATGAATTAATTTTTATCGCCATAATTAACTACTTTTGAAATTTGATAGAAAAATTCCTCGAAAAGAGGATTTTGTGCCCAACATACAAGCAGTTTATTTTACTCCTACCACATATTTGGTTTAAAATTTCAGCAACATTTAAACAAATAACCAAATAAATGGACATATAAACAAATAAAAAATATATGTACACTCCCAAATACATGTGTTTATAGTATATACATTCAAGAAAATTATATATATATATATATACCTTCAAGAAAGAGTGCAGCTTTCAAATACTGTCCTGAATTTTCTAGGATAAGCACATATAAATCACATTCTGAAATTTTAGGGAATAAAATCTCTTTTGAATTCATATCGCCGTCTCAAGTTCGAAAAAGTCAACAAATGATTAAGCACAATTCAAATTACGCCATTTCAACCTTATGATCTTAAGAAAAAAGTCCCAACATTAAAAACGACGCAATACAAACCAGCCTCAGCTTGTATTAAATTGGACTCGATCATTTTTGTAACCATTTTTTCAGCTAATGGATATAGCGTTGACTGAGCCAGATTCTGATCCCCCGTAATTGCCTGCAATTATTATTAAAGCTTCACTCGAAAAGCAGGGATTGTAAATCACTGGAAAATAAATTATTTTGAGGTGGTTCCTAATTCTAAACAAGCAAGATTAATTAATAGATACCAATTTTTTGAATGCAAAACATTGAGAAATCCTAACTTCAATTATCAAGCAAACTTGACTTAAATTACGATTAGACAGATAATATAAAACATACCTGTCAATTAATAAACAGCTGCTCTTAATAGTAAAGTAATAAAGTTGAAAAATAATTGACCTGCATGACAATGCTCATAACATTCCAGAAATAATATGGATTTCGTTGAAATTCCTTGTACAATGCCAAAGCTGTCTTTTGTTGCTGCTTGTAATTTCGCACACGAACATAACTCATAAATAAATGAGTCAAATACTGCTCATTCTTGGGATAACGAGCACAGATCTTTTCGTATAATACAGATATTCTTTCAGGTGCATAAGCTTCCTGAAACTTGAAGGTGATCAAAAACACAAAAAAGTATTTTGAAGCGAAAGATGAAACTATTTTAACATAAAATATCCTTTCCTAACTTCAATTAGAGAATGTTAAAAGTAGCTTATGACAATGGTGACAAGAAATAAGTTTAGCTAAAACCTTGAAACAATGACATAAAGCTTGGAGAGTATTTTCATCAAAATCATCTTTTACTGATTCAACTTCGTCAATCAATGGCCATGCTTCACTTATACGATCGGCACGAATCAAAGCCAGTGCTTTCAAAACCTCAAAAAAATTATATTTGGAAAAACCAACATAATGCATAAAAACAATTTCACATTAGTTTTCTGCACAAATTTTTGTTTGGTTAGAAAAATAAAGTAAGAAGGAAATATTTCAAAACTGCGAAATAACCATACTTTCTGAAATAATCACCAGTAGTGAAATAATCATCAGTGCTATCGTATGATGAATAAGTCAGTTTGAATTGCTAGCTTCTATCTGACATTTCACCTTATTACATTTATGCTTCTAACTCACAGCAAGTTTTTTGTCCTGATGCAAACATTAAGTTTGAATGATTCCAATGAACCAACCACTCAATCAATTTATTAAACAATCAATACCTTAGCACAATGTGTGGTGGGGTGTTTCTTCAAGACTTTGTCCGCTTCCTGCATTGCTTTTTTGTTGCTGCCTGCATCAATTGCATCTGAATCGTGCACATTCTTATTTTTATTCAAAAAAAATAGTAAAACGACTACATTCTATGAAATATGGATTTATTGAAACAAATAAATTTTATCATAATTTTCGAAATTAAAAAAATTATTTCGAAAAATTTACATATGACCATATCACTTCTAATATTATAAATCAAGCATACCATATATCGGTTTGAGTCGTCTTTCTAGCACAATCTGATCACTGCTTTTCGACATTTCCCAGATCAAATCCGACTAAAGCTTCCACAACTGAATTCCAAGTAATGTAAGCCACTTTAAAGCTGAAATCAAATGTATAATACAGGTGACTTGGGTGAAGCAATAGTTTACATAAGTCATGTTAAAAGAATTCCAATTATTTGCATCCTATTCCATTGAAATCAATCTACATAATACTTTAATAGTTGACAATCGTGTGTCTTCCCGTTTGTCTTTCTGACCAGCCTGTCATATCTGGCAGCTACTTTTAGTTAAGCCTAAAGAAAAGCCTTTGCCTCAATCTAACGTTCCCAGGGTTTGCCAGATATCTACACCACACAATTCTGAAAACCGCATCGTGCAGTTTAGATAGTCTAGCAACTAACGAACGATAACAAATAATTAAAGAAATCCGAAACTCTAACCGCCCAGATTATCCATACCACATGGTCACAAGAGCATATCAAGGAGACCCCGACTGAATAGAAACATCTCAGACCATCCCATCCAACTGCGAAGTGTGTCCCAAGGAAAACTTTGAAATCCCACCATCCGCAACAGCCCTGCTGAGTGGATGGTCCGTTAAATTCAACTTCCCAACTTTTTCTTGAATCTCACTTTTTGAGAAGACTATGTTCTCAATTTCCCTCTATCACTTTTTCGTTCCTTTTTCATTATCTTCTGCTAAAATTTCGAATTTGACAGGAAAGAATTACTGGCAGTTAATCCAGTTCAATCCTTATAGTGACGAAAATCAATATTCGAAAATTTTTCTTCTCTTCAATTTTTGCTCTAATGCACTCATATTTCATTTCAGTGTTGATTTTTGTTGTCTCATCAATCACAAAATCTTCATGTTACTGTTTACAAATTTTGAAAGTTAACTTGCTCCCCAAGCGTTGTTGTATTTTTATCTCACTCAGTACATATCCATTTCTGACTCTCTTTGCAGTATGTTCTATTTTTACTTATGCAATTCGAATAATATAACTTATCGGGAAATTGCGTGTACAATAAACAGAGTGGCTGAAGGAATTAGTCCTTGGGATAATTTAGTTCGTAGATGATAGTAATCTCAATAGGACAGTTTCTTTCACATTTATTACTCGCCTCTGATTTGTTTTTCGATGTAAATATGCTGTTTATTAAAAGAGCAAGTGCCACATTTTTTGAATCTACATTTTCTAATTATTAAATCTAGCATATATCTATATTCATTTACAGAAAAATGAATTATGGGGTTTTTGTATTCACACTTTTCAAGTCGATGTTGACGCTGCAGACCATACCAGTGCGTAACGTAAGTCTCAGTTGGATGGGTTATTTCTCTAGGTTTAATATCAAATTAGATGCATGGTTCGGTAAACTCCTGAAAGGAGATACTAACAAGTATTCGTTGCTCTTTTTCCGTATTCTTTATGAATGAGAAAGTATTTAATAATACATTTCAGACAACTTGTTGGTGCCGCGTTTAAAATGACGAAACTTAAAAAAGAAATTTCTAACATCAATTTTTAACAACGTTTAAATTATATTCTTTTTAGGATACGATTATTTCAAACAATGAAATCGCACTATTAGATGTCGATAAGTTATTAAGAAAAAATGATTAACAGTGTCATTTGTTGAGCAGTGTTGTGGCAAAAGATGCTAATTCATTTGGATTTCGTTACTAGTGTAGTGATAGCAGGAAAGCGATTCATCAGGCATTGCAGTCTGCGAATGTCACATCAACAAATAATTTAGTACCATCTAGAGGTGATTACTATTTATATTAGTGCACTAAAAAGCTTCAGGGAAATCTTCAGGGAAATTTTTGCTTAACTGAACTGAAGAAATGTTGGGTTTAATTCAAAAAATTCCCGATTTGATAAATTAGTATTTGAGATCAAATTGCTCTAGTTTGTGGTGGTGAATGTATGGTGACGATAAAAGGAAGATGTATTCGTTTTTTTCGGTATTCTTTATGAAAGAGCAGGTATTGAACAATACACTTTGGAAAACTTGTTTTTTTAGTAAATTCTTGAAAGAAAATGTGGTGTAATCAACAAATTGTCTTTGTTGCACTTCAGAAATTGCTCGAGCAATTGGATTTCGAGCAACAAAAGATGGAATTTGCATTGGTGAATGCTGGTATCGATGATCAAGATGGATAGATAGATGCAGCTGTAGCTACATTGACCAGTAGCGATGTGCGATACATTCATGAAGCGATACTCAGTGGGATGTGCAGTGGAATAAAGCAGTAACTGATGGATATTTGAATAACAGTGATTCTTATAATTTCTGTAAGAAATTCAATAATGTAATCACACATTATTTTGAGCCTTCGGAACAAATATTGTCGAAGTGTTGTTGTTCAATGCGAAGTGGAATTTTAGGAAATGAAAATCCAACTTTGAATAGTTTGAAAATGTGATATTTTAAAATATGAGGAAATTCTTTGCTTTTGCCCTATCTTCATACAGTGCCCGATGGTCATAGTATTTTTATAATTATTTTTATAATTTCGAGATAAAATTCAACAAGAGCAACAGAATTATTTTGGTCCAAAAATTAGGAAGTATGGCATTAAATAAAAACCATGACTACCAGTACTACTCTAATCCGTACATCTCTTGTGTAATCTAGCTGCAATCAAACACCATGATTTCCAGAGATGATCACAACAGCAGTCATTAAACATTCACTTCATTTCACTCGTTCTATTGAAGGTAATTTAAAGAAACAGTTTTCGGAAAAAGTTGAGTAAATGGGTTGATGATATGAACGCAATTAGACAATTAAGATTAATCATTGATTGTAAAAACAATAATTTATTAATCATATTTCGATCCGTTTTTCTGTTTCTCCTGTTCTTTATGATATAAAAGTGACTTTTTTGCTGATATGTTCCATAAGAAAAGATAGTATACAGAAAAGGAAGTATTGGGTGAATTCTTATTGTCCATGTTGCCTGCACTGCTTGGGATTCGTCAAAATTTTAATATTAATTTCAAGAATTCATGCTTAAATGAGCTTTCTGAGTGTAGCGACAGGCTCAGTGATCTAGTGGTATGATTCTCGTTTAGGATGCGAGATCCTGGGATCGATCCCCCGTTTTACAAACACTTTATAAATATATGTTTCGTGAAAAGTTGCGATCAAGAGGTACTTTGCCGTGATGGCATAGATTAATTAATGCGTCCTTATCTACCGCTATTATTTTTTTTTTCAATTTTTATCGGCAGGATAGAAAATCTCATACAATAAACTCATTAATTCCATATGACAATTTTTTTCTCACAATTTGTGTCGCTACTGAACTGAACTCCAACTTTCGTGAACTAAAAGTTCCGTAATAGTCTAGTATTTTTCTCCTAAAGTGCTAGACATTACTGTAAGTAACATTGTAGCCGCCTCATCAAAAATTAAATCTTGAATTCGATTCTATGAGCCTAATCAGTAAGATTTACAACTCCAAAAAATTGAGGAAACAGCGAGCATTGTAATGAATTATTATCATCAACAGCTGATGGGTAAATTAAAAGTACATTTTTAGAAAATAGTAAGAATTTGATGGTTTGACTTCCAATTTATTATGCGTTAATTGATGTGTAGTCATTGACAGCGAAGTAATAATTTGAGAAATGGAGAGAGGGTGAATAAGGAAAAGAATATGGCAACGAAATTGGTATTATTGTGCACATTTTAAATTCATTGTCCTAAATTACTCTTTAAGAGCAGCACTGGAACATACAGACGCCATTAAGCTTAACAATGAAAATAGTTCGCGTAATAAGTTACATAAACAAATAAGCATGACGTGCACCAAATAATAAATAACAAAATGAAGCGAAGTATATGGGAAGAAATACTATTATTACTTAATAAAATTACTGGGAAGTCTTTTTTTAATTCAAATTGACACTTGTCAGCTTGCTTCTTACTGATGTGCACTTTACTTGTGATGAGTAGGAAGAACGGTACTTTTGCATCTTAGCCTTTCCGCCAGCTATTCCATTCATTATTTCTTTTTTTCAAAACATTTCCAAATGTATACAATTTAATCGCTGAAATTGTCTTCATATACAGCATGATCAGATTTGTGTTCAGCGCCTCATTAGCTCAGTGGTAGAGCGTCTGTCTTGTAAACAGAAGGCCGCTGGTTCGATCCCAGCATGAGGCATGTGGGTTTCCCAAAAGGAATAGCGTCGACTGGTGTCGTCGCCGTTCCCGTTTGAGAAGTGGAATTGCACTTCTGAAAATGAATGGTCAACTTTTTCACTTGAAATGGGAAAATGCACTTCACTTTATGCTTTAATTTCCACTTCAGTTATTCCCATCTTATGTGGCAAACACCCGGTACCTGACAAACTCGCTTGACCCAAGGTCCATAAAAATACGTACCGGTACGTCCTGGCACCGTTGGTGAAAAAAGAACCAACAAATTATTCTATCCGTGTTTCTCACTTCAATTCTTTCAAATCACTGATTTAAAGCAAAATTTGATTGTGTTTTGAGAAGAAAAGATACTAGGAAATTCACTCTTTATTCAATCAGTATTAAAAATGGTAATTTCCTTCCCAAATTTAAATTACTTTGAGGTCCAAATCTTAACATGATTTAACATTGATCTCCTGCTCCTATACAAAGAAGCTTGGACTATTTAAATCAGCAATAAACTTGTCAAAAGATGAAAATCGAAAATGCATAAATTGATGGACTGACTGACTACCAAGCAAATGATTTTCACAGTTCATCAATACACTTCAGCAACAACTACTTCACCATTAATTCGAGCGGCACGTCGTCTGAACAATTGATGACAAAGAAAGGGAAAGGAAAGATTCGATATTGCTCCTTCATTAATTAAACTCATCTCACACAGCATTCGCCTCAATCATCTATGCGATTAAGGAAATGATTTCGCAAAAGTAATGTTTCTAAGCAAATCAATTTCAGCTCTGTTCATTAACCTAACATAGTTTCTGAAAACTCCACTTTTTAATCATAATCTCGGAAAAAAATGTCACATCGGAAGATCAAATAGAAAAAAAGGACGGAATTTGGTTTTTTTTTTCTTTTCAAGAACAATCTACTAACTTTAAAATGACTTCAGAGGGCTTCATGCATTATTCCATTTGTGGAATAAAGCTTATTTACCGCATAAGTTAAAAAAGAGATATATGTTTTATATATAATTTGGCTAACCGTAAAGCAAAAGAAATCTATGACAAAATTTTGGTAAATTGACCACGAATGGTGGTAACGCGATACATCTGTAAGTGAATATTAAAGCTTTCGATCGATCCTGAGGCCTTACACAAGAGATTTCTTCACGATTCTGATCATTTTGATCATTTTCGTTTATGAAACTGTTTCACTTGTCAACAAATTCATTTTAATACGTTTAACGTCGAGCATAAAACACTGAATTAAACATAATCTTTTTTTAGATTTGTTGCTGGTAGTTAAATAAACTTTACCGAACTGGAGGACGTTAAACAGACTGAAGCAATTTTAAAAGGTGATTCTGAAATTATGCCTTAAAGTTGACAACAAAATTTGGTAAAATCCAGCGCAGAAATCAAATTTCAATCGAAAAGATGATCATCGTTGTTCTACTTTGATTGCCGAAAGAATAACACCACCGGTGATGAACTGTTGCATAATCGGATGCGAGCGGTCCTGTATCACCTGATGACTACGGTAAAAAGCATCTACAATGTGCACTTGTACCGCATGCTTTGCTTTTAACCAGTAATATGCGGAATATAATGGCTGAAAGAGAAAGCAGTGATCAAAAGAATGATTCGTATCAAAGAAATCGGAGATGGCTTGCGAGGCCGAAAGGTTGCAAAAACGGAGATCAGTTAATACGTGAACCAGTGGCAAATTGCAGAATGATAAATATGGATAAAGCCAAATAAAAAGTGGTCAATATAAGTTTATCGATGTGCAGTAAATTATCAGCAACTCATGATAAATTCTACAGATACCTGAGTCTCAAGTTTCTGTTTCAAGTTAAGTAATCTCGAGAAAAAATCACTCCTCTGCCTACCCGTGCCAGTTCCTCAATTTTCCAGCTGCTACTAAAAAAACTTATTTACCTCAGCAATTGGACAATAAATAACAACTGTTGATGACAGACGCAAGAATGACCACGTTTTTTCCAAAATTTCTACCGGATTGATATTTTTACTAGCAATGAATAATATTTCAATTTCACCACTTCGCATTAACTGCCACGCCTGTCTCTGCAAGCGTTGTTTTTCTGTTCTTCTTTCTAACGAACTATCAGCAACCGTAGATAAATCCTAAAAAAAACTTAGATTTCATATTTTTGTTTCAAGTTAAACAATCTTGAAAGAGAAACTTACCTCTCCACTATCGTCTACAATTGCAATGTCCTTGTCGTCTTCTTTCCACTGCTTTGCTGCTCCTTCACCTTTTTTGAACAAACGTTTTCCTTCATCCATTCCCATTACTTCTTCCTGTTTATTATCACATGCTTCCACTGTGATAAACTGCTTTGCAACAAAATTCATAGGTTCTTCAGGTTCCTCCATGGACTCTTTCAATAAACTGGATATACACAACGGCAAAAATACTGAACTAATCTGAAGTATTGAAATATCTTGAGTCTCAAAAAAAGAGAAAATTCTAAAATAAACCCAATGTAAAAAACTTTTCCGAAAAAATCCCAAATCCTTAGCAATAAGCTGCAAGAGCTACATATGACGAAAATAAACCTCCTTATCAAAATCCATACTATCAACACATGGAATTGCTTGTGCTATATTTCCACGATGCAGATGGATACAGGCTCCTGATCCACCCAAACGTGTTATCACTGCAGACGTTAATAAACCCAAACACTGCTCGAAGACAACACAACGTGAACCATAGTGTACACCACTAAGAGCCAACAGATGAGATAACAAATCGATTCTGAAAATGAAATGAAATTTATATTAATCACTATTTTAAACTTGATTTAATGCTCAATTCCACTGACAAATAATGTAAGCATGGTAATGCCGCTATTATACTTTGATATATAACAATCTTTTTGCAACAAAAATGGTATTACTAACTGATAATGAAGAAGCTTTGGCTACACAAAAAGCATTCTTCAATAGTTATTTTCTTTTTCAATTTATTATTGCCTATAACAAAATGAAATCATACCTCAGATGTGCAACTCTTTCAGGATCTTTTTTATAGTAAGATTCGGCGACTAAACGTAAAGTTGGTTTCAAAAGATAAACGTGATATGAATGTTTCTTCGCTTTCTTATTGATATATTTATTTTGTGAGTAAACAGTGCGCTCAGAAAATGATGCACTACCATCAACCAATCTTGCTATCTATAAATTCTTTTCTTAAGATCGAAAAGCTTTGGAATAAAGATTAGATTAGAGTCCAAAAGTTAAAGTTTAAGTTGGACACACTATATAAATACTATTTTACATTCGAAACATCCATTAAGACGATGATAAATAGTGTCACTCATTTTTCTACCCTTATCAAAAACTTTAGAAATTGCTTTTGGATCGAAATTTTGTATAAAAAAGCAGATCTAGGATTTAAATTCACCTAGGTTTTAACATATGAAAGGCAATTTAAGATCAGAATATCCTTTTATTTGCCTATTCTTGCAAAATTAATTAGAACAACTTGTTGCTAGCGATTTCTTAGAACTTATGCTGATAAATGAGTGTGTGATTTGAATAAAGCCTTATATTCAAAATGCACATCAGCTGTCTTATCCAAACTTCTGTTTTCGACCAAATATTCAATAATGCACTAACATTACCAACTGCTCCGCTGGTACGCCTGTATCTTTCATCTTGATTATTTCGTCCTGTGTCACTTTTTGCCTTGCTTGTACTGGATTTGTGTAATCTGTTTCCTCTAACGATGATTTCGGTATGTTTGGTGCATTGCCAATACCATTTAGCTTGGACGATGTACTTGTGCTAACTGTATCTGCAAATATTATAGAACTTATTATACCAACACAGTAGCACTATGTACTAGATTAATAAGGGATTAGAGACTTAAAAGGAATTTGACAAAAAAGATTGCAATAACAAAATAGCAAAACAGAAAGTCATTCAATGCACTGCCCTTTTAAAGAGCATGACTTCGAGACAAGCTGACTGACATATGTGAATCCCAAAAATGATTCACGAGCCAACTGGAAATGCATTTCTTTCTTCAATTATACCTAACCAGAGGATAAACCAGATGACAATAAAACTCAAAGCTAATATGCAACAGTGGTCTAAATGTCCTTCAGGATCATACCAAAATCGAATGTAGCAGCAATATCCGTAATGCTTTCTGGTTCGACACGTGTTAACTTTCCAGCAGAAACCTAAACTGTATGAATTAAGCCAAACGAACATGCTCTGTTACAACGATCGGATGAAGTTTATGCATGTAAATTTAAAATATCACGGCTAATATTACTATTCAAAATTTTGTAAATCCATAAAGCTACTCATAAAATAATTCGAGCAGCACTATATCATAGAATCACCTCAAACAATCCGTACGGTTGATCAATGGCACCGTCAATTTCGAATCGTAATTTTTCGATTAAAATTTTAGTTTTTCGTGATATCTTGCACACGCGTAAATGTTCACCTCCCATTTTCTGGATGACAACGTGATTCCCAATTCGTATCATATTTACTGCTTCTAAGTTACTGAAAGAGAATCATCAACAATAAACAGCGGATACGTAAATTCAGCTAATATACGTCGCAAGCTCCTTCCAATATCTTTCTTGGTAGTTGTCTCATCCAGACGTCCTGACATCGCATCTTAGAAACATTTTCAACTGTTAAAGTGTCTTCTCCAAGAAGTTAACACCGGTAAAGCATGATTAAAACCCAGCTCAATTCGAGATGTTCATTTCTATCAAAATGCAAAAGTCTCATCAACTATCCCTCCCCCGAACCCTCCAGAAAGGTCAATACCCCAAACTCAATATTCAGTCAAAAAAGGTCGGATAACACGAACAAGACCGCTGCTTCACCTTGCTTGTATTCACAGTGCAATTTTAGCAAAACCGACTACAATACTTACCATTTCTCTCTTCCTGCTTTAAATCTCTTGTGGAAGCATTAATAGTTAAAAATTCTCTGGGAATAATCTGCTAGTAATTCGAAACCGCGAACTCTATCCCAGCATTTAACCGGCACGATGCTTCATTAAACAATACCAACCAAGCCCGGCCCTAATTGATTAGGAATGAATATAATGAAATATTCCATTCACTACACAGCATGTTTCTGGTAGTTCAGCTCTATTTGGGTAGCAAGTAGTCTTACCGACCTTCCGTCTTTAGAAATAAAAGCTAAAAGACCTAAAAGACCGTCATTAAGCAATCCGACCCATTGTTAGACTGCTCAGAAATAATTTTCCTATTTTTAGATTTATCCAAAATCATGTTCGTTTTTCTAGTTCTCTTGTGTTTTGTAAATATACTCTTTTAACTTTTCAAGCAATAAGAAAACAAACAAAGAAGAAAAATGAACAATGTACGAATTGTGTGCTTTGATGAAGTATGAATTAGTGGCAAACAGCCGTTACGTGGTGACATTTCTCGCGTTTCTCTTAATTTTTCTAAAGAAACTGTTGCACAAAAAGTAGTGGAATTGAGAAAGCTGGCTGTCATAGCGTGGCGTAATGTTGCTGTGGTACTTACTGTAACGGCAGTTGTACGAATGGAATGGGACAGGGTAATTGCTATACACTGAAGTCTTTAAATCAGAAAAAATAAAACAAGGAAAAACACTGAGACCACTGACATGAGTGTAGAAAAATATATTTAAATATGCTAACATTGAACAAGAACCACCCCGTGAAATAGCCAAACTAGTTCGATTTCAAAATATCAGAATAGGGCTACAACAATTCCAAGCATATCATCCCTTGTTTTCTAGAATTCCGAAAAATTTGGACTCTTTAAGTTTGAAATATAACCTTACTTTACCAACTATTTCACAGTAGCGCAGCAGCAAATAATGAGCGTTCTGTCGGAAACATACATATCCATGAAAACGAATTTACAATACACAAACTTCATGACTGTTTCCTTTTACTAATGAAGAAAATTACATACACGTATTTGAGCGTACATGAAATCCCTTCTATCGCCATAGTGGGGAACAAAAAATGAATGGAAATCAGAGCCAACACCTAACGCAGTATCGAAAAAAATCAACACCTAATCCAGTATCGAAATTAGATTTAAATTACCACCAAGCTATTTCGGTATTGCACGTTTGTGCATTTCAGTGTTTCAAGAGAGCATAGAAATCGTTAGTAAAAAGTTTTGTATAAATTTTTCCAACAACTCACACCAAATTATGACACTATTTTTACAGACATAAGCATCGCGCAAATATACATAGTGCATTCTCTTTTTATTTGTACAAAGAAACATTTTTTCAGAAATATACGCAATTATTCCTCACAGCAAACTGTGGAGAAACTCTGGAAAAATAGCCTTAGGCTTTAATCTTAGTCCCTTTTAACTCTTATCTTACGAACAACACGGCATCATACCTGCATTTAAAAATCATTTAATAATCTACCTGCAATGCCAAATGATCATCTTCCCACTTCCATAAAACATATTTTTCTATTCACAGGATACCTTAACAAATCTGGAGGTTACTGTCACTGAATTCACAAACACTGCGTGAGAAATTGAAAATTAGCAATTAAAAGCTAATGCATCATCATATCTAAAGTTGGAAAACCAATCGTGTAAGCAAAAGCAATTTAATAAAAATATTTTGTAACATTGCAACAAGACGACAGAACTTCTAACCCCAAAAACCGAGTTTTTAAAGATCGGCCAAAAACCCACCTGGAACCTAATATCCCATCCAAACTTGAGGAAAAAGAGGTAAATGCAGGTAGTCAATGAATTTAATACTCATCAACACGAAAGCATGAAAATTAGTTAATGACATAATTGACCATTCCATGACATGCAGCAATATCACGATGATTATTCGTAACTTTGTTGCTCAAGGTATTTTTTGCAGCCCCCGCTGGTTCTGGATACATTTTTTCCGCAACAACTGTTGGTGTCGTAGCAACGGCAACTGCTGAATTCCCTCCGCTTCGATTAACAGCATTTTCCTCGGCGGGTCTTTCGGTAGATAACATCGCATTTAAAGGAGACGAAGCACTACCAATGCGGCATTTAGCCTGATGCGGTTGCAACTCAATCCCCACTTGCGGAGAGTTGATGAAGGTTTCGCGCTCACGACTGCCACCATTTGTTTTGGTTATTGCACCACTACTACCTGAAGATCCAGAAAAATTGCAAACTGTTCTTATAATGATAGATTATATTAACGAAAGAGCACGTTTCCCTTATATGTTTCCCTTATACTTTTCCCCTATATGCATTGTGAATGAGATTCAAACAATGCAAGGACTTCTAAGCTAAAAAAATATGTCGCGGATTAACTCGAAACAAGTACAAATTACGTTGTTCTCTGCCAAGTCAACATGCATTTAATTTATCGTCTATTACTGAGGTGTTATGTTTTACAGACCAACATACACCTGGATGAAGACGGATCAAACAACAAAAGCGTCGGGAAACCCGGATTCAAATATTCAGCAGGTCTCGAGCAGAACAGACCGCCAGCTATGATCTTATTCAAAAATATTTCAATAATCATTAAATATTTGATGGCTTCATAGCCGTCGCTTATGAACAAGACTCAAAAACAAAAATTTGACAGACAACATAAAGATATTAAATAACCAACGTCTTGTATCAACCTGAGTTCCGTTCAGAGACGGTCGACTGCTCACTACTGCAACAGGTGTTTGGATTTTCGGCTCAGTCATTCCGAAATAATTCCGCACTGATTGACTCTGTATTGCCGATGACATGGCATGAGGTGTTGGTGATAATATACTCTCGTTGCCTGGAGATGAAACATCTGTTACCGGCACGTAATAAGCTGCAAAACAAAAACGAACCAACTTCAAAATAATCACGAATTACTACTTTCATTTTTTTCCCTAAAGAATTTTAAATACAGTGAGAAGACTCAAATTAAATTTTGGGCAGCACACAAAAACCCAGGACAATCTCACGCAAAAAACAATTTGATTATGCTGCTGTTACTTACACCCGAGATAACGAACACATAAAATAATCAAAACCCAAATCAAAAGTCATCGTTCTATTATTATCTTCATATGCCACCATTTTATTATTTATCTTTAGCTGAAAAAGTTTTAAGGAATCGACTTTTGAAATTTACTTAAAAAAACTTACAAGTGGTTGTTGCATTAGTGAATGGTGCGTAGCGATGAGTATCGCCAACAACAGGTACATATTGCGGGGCAGTATATGTTCTGGTAACCGCTGGCATAACCGCCGTATTGTTTAAAGTTTTCGTACTTGACAATCCGGTACCCAACAAAAGATCTCGAAGTGTCTTTGTTTCCGGTGGACAGGATTGTAAAAGAGAATGCGCAATCATCGGAGAAGGCTGTAAAAAAATGTTTCACATGAGTCACATAATGACCGGATAAAAAAAATTCTATAATGAATGGAGTATCAAACTATTCGACTCGATACCAAGGCTTTTTGCAAATTTCAAAATTCTAAAACTCTGCTCCCTCAAAATTAATTTCCAATAATTTACGGAGAATTTCCTGGATTTGCTACAATAAAACAGTTAAGTTTGACATCGCAATGTAGTGTGTAGTACTCAACATCGCTAATTTCATCTTTGATCTGGACTTCTTATAATTCAGGTTGCCTAAACTAATGGAACACATTTTTCTCTGTTCTCTGGGATGGATTAACAAAATGCAAATTCTTGCTTCCATTTACATAAAATCTGAATTCCTTCGTAAATGATTAATGGCCGTTAACTCATCTGAACAAATTACCAGCAAATCATAAAAATTTTTACATAATCCATTAACAAGTGACCAGTACTGCGCTAACCTTAATGCGTGCTCCGGAACCTTTTATGGCAAGTTCAAGCCGTTTAGTATCAACACAATGCGTGGCTTGCGCTACGATATCCGCATGAAGACCACTAGTATTTAAGCGCTGCAGATTAGTTTCCGATCGCGGAAGAGACGACGACAACTGTGCAACGCTTGAAGAAACAAACGATCGTCGTTTTCCACTTGCCTTTAATACGAATAAAATATAGCTACATATCCAGCAAATCCAAATATATTCGAATAAAAATTCTAAAAACCCCATTACTGTCAGTGAAGAACAGGTAAACAAAGGAAAATCATACATCGATCGCAAGCCTATTCGTGGTCTAATATTTAGTGAACTAATTGTACGTCGATCGCAAACCTACTCGTGGTCTAATATTTTGTCCACCAATGATAACTTCTTGAGACGGTATAGCCAAAATTTGTCGTTCCAGATGATCCTGCCTTGGTGGTTGCGTTGTTGTGACAATCAATGTTTGAGCTTGATTCAACATAGCAGAATTGTTGACAAATTCAAACGTTCGAGGAGGACGATGAATCGTCTGCTCTCCCGCCGCCAGCACCCTCGTTGCTGGAGGCAGCGGTGGCGGGAGATGCGCGTAAAAAACCGGGGATGACTCGCTGGTTTCGGATGACAACGACATTTGTGATGGAATGCGTAAGGAATGATCGTGTACCCGCTTTTGCTGCAAGTTTTTTTTTTCAAATAACGATTAACGTATCCCAGTGTTTGAAGGGAATAACAACAAAGCAAAGACGTCCGTACCTCTGCTATCTATAATGATAAGGCCATAATTTACTAAAGTATGTCCACGGTAAATGTAGTAAAATTGTGATCCTAAACCATTTATAACCATCTATAGCGGATCATAAATTCCAAACTAACATGCTATGAATTGCGTCGCATTCAGCATTTTTTCCTTTGCTAAATTAACTTTGAGCCCACCTTCTAAATAACAGGACATCAGCGAAAGATAAATAACAGTTTCAAAGATTACTACTTACTTGATAATTTAAAGATGATGCATTCGGTAATGGTGCCACTTTCTCTACTTTCCCAGCAACAGATGCAGTCAGCAAAACGGGTTGTAGGCCGCAATCACCGACCGATCTTGCATTGACATTCATCGGTGGTCCGTTTTGTTGCAAGCTTTAAAATATAACTCTTATTTCTGGTTAGTAGCAAAAGAAAACCTATCAAATAAAGGTGAAAAACAGAGACAGACTTACTTGACAACTCGTAAGTGATCTGTTTCACGAACACCATTGACTGACATGATACTCTGCCCAATACCCGAAGCTGACCCGTTGTTATCTTCACCAAGCACCACTACCTGTTCACCGGTACCCCGGGATGATGTCCCATCTCGCCCCATCTACAAAATGATTTGTTGCCGAAACGCGCCGATTATACGATCAATATGAATTCAACCAATGTCTTAGTTAAAAGTCAAAATAGCTGAGCAATATGAACTCAATACTTTCAATGTAATGTTTATAAACTTTGAAATGCTTGAGTACTTACACCACTTTGAAGTTTTTGCGTGGAACCAGTATCGGACATATCAAAAATCCGCCTTGCATAAAGCTCTTCCTGCCTTCTGTACTCTCGCTCATCTTCATCGTCCCAGTTCCTACGATTCTCATCAGAATCCGATGAATCATTGTCATCCTTATTATCACCGACAGCCACCAGCTTGCACTGATAACTCCTAAATAATATGGAAAATTTCTGCAATCATCTACATATCAAAATACGATCAACAACAGTGCTCAGTTACAAACACTTCATGATTTTAAATACTCATAAAATTTAAAGTGAATTCACAGTCAAACATCCCCACGTTAATATTTCGAAAAAGGCAATATCACATGTTAAAGAAAAAAACTGACTTGGTAGTATCGATAACTGAAGAAAACGGTGGATCTGGGGCAGACTGTGACGTTGACGGTGCAGAAAGCAGAACTCGATCGAATATGATCCTAGAAAACTTTTAATGATCTGATCACATCACTTAAGCACTACATTTATCAAACATGTATCCTAGATGCTATTGAAACAGAACGACTCCATCATCAAATGTAAATTTCATAAATGGCATTCACTGTTGAAAAATACACAAACCTTCCACCCCGCCCCATCCTCCGTCTTGCGTAACCAATACAACGTATACCATTCGCAGATGGCATAAACGTGCGGTAGAAACGTTCTGCAGGGCTAACTCTTGGAACTGAAACTTTTTTGATAGACAATACATGAAAATGACAATCATGACAACTATTATTAAAAAAAAAATTGAAACTAAAATTTAAAACTAAAATTCGAATTTGCCGCTACGCAATCACAACAAAAGCACCGAAACATTTATAATCATTACCTTTCGGTGGATTCGAGAACAAACTCGACCGATATATGCATCCACGCCGTCTCTTAAATGTATATCGGCCATCCAATGCTGCTTCCGCGTTACGTTCCGCATCAGTCATTGAAACCGTGCTTGGCGACGCTCCGGCATTCAATACATTGGCAGCAATTGCTGGCTTATTCCATAACTAAACTTCTAATTAATTGTGAATGTTATTTAATTATGCGCATGTGTATGTAGATGTTGATCATACCATTAACGAAATTTTCAAACATTCTGTTTAATGTAAAAAGATCGCGATCCTAATATTACGACGTCATTTTAAATTCAAAAACTGAGCCCCTGAACTACTCCCTCATTTTCGACAATACTGATCCTACCTCTGCATTCCTTCTCAACCATGCACGACTAACTAAATCTTTATCCGGTTCAGATGCCAGACTTCTGGAATGTCGTTTTCGCTTCTGTGCTTTAATTTTTGTTGGTGACATACTACTTGGCAATTCATCCTGAAAATTAATAATATCAAACATATAAGATAATGACCACTGAGTATAACAATCTCTCCCAACTCTCCTGGAGAGATTACAATAAAGCCAAACAATTATATCAAAAAAACAATCAGTAACACCCCGCAGTACATACCGAGTATCTGGAAGGAAACCGTGCTTATCAAACCACTAATCATTCAACCTAAGGTATTCCATTCCTACCAACACTAGATGCAAACCTGCGATTCTTCGGTAGGGCTCACCGTTGTATTACGCTCCAATTTCATTTTAGACAGTATATGATTGTAAAGAACACAACTGAAGTCACAAACAGCCCACCGACACTTGCATATTTTGTCATCTAATCCTATGACGGTTTGTTTGGTGTGTTCCCTGAAATTATCGAAAAGTTGAACTTTATAATATTTAAGTTGCATAAAAAATCACGAAATTTTAAAAAATTGAAACTAAAAAAAGTCTGAAGTTTATTTACCTTCGCCTAAGCATATCGAAGAGGATAACAACTCTGCTGAGATCATGGCCAAGCTTCAATATCTTTTCATACGAATCTTCATCGTTCTTCCGGTTTTTTCTGGTCTGCATTCGTTCCAAACGTCGTCGGAACGCAACATAAGCAATATCCGAACCCGATGCATCCCGACGTGCATCCGTTTTTACCCGTGGAATCAATGAGGCAATCTTACGCGATGCTGCTGCATCCTGGAATACATTCCAATTGCCCATACCAATTTTTAAGTATCATGTAACTGACAAACAATACAAGCAAGTTGCAAAATCTACCCTTCAAATCATTCACTTTAATATCTCGAGAAAAACTAGCCTTGCGCTTCTGTAACCAATAATCATAAACATCATCAACGAGATCTGTTTCGAAATCCTTGAGCAATGACCGCGCTTCATTAGGTTGACATATTTGTAAACCGCTGCTCGCACCCTCTAGCAATTCCATCATCTTTTCGAAATCACTCTCTGCAGTAAGTCCCCCACGTTCGGCCAACCATGCCTCATCCTCACTATCGATATCATAATCAGGTTCCTCATTTCCAAGCGATAATGAAGCTGTAAGCAATACGAGCTAGTGTGAACTAATCAATGTACAAAAAGCAATAACAGTAGAAAGCATTCTTAGCTTTACTCTTCTTTCGGAAAATAATGAAACATTTTCGAATTTTTTCATCAAATCAAAATGATCGAAGCCACGTATCAAACAATATGTGCAAGTCTTACATAGTATACGTACAACGGTGATTAAATTTCGATATATAAAAAAAGTGAAAATTCAAAAGATTAAAATTTGAAGAGAAAAACAATCAATGGAAAAGTCGCACTTACATTTATTTCAGAATTTTTTACAATCACCTTATTTTATGAAGTAACAATTTCTCTTCCATTATCTACCATGTCTTGCAAAGAATTTCTTAATCTGAGTTATATCTTTTTCACCTAGTTGGGTTCGAGCCTAGATGGGACGAACAAATGGGAAAATTTTTCACCACAGCAAAATTCATTTTTGTCGCTCGTCTTCCCAATAGTGATTCATTAAAAATCACTACAATCAACCATACCAACATTAGTGCCATGAAAAGAAAACAGGATATACACAGGTGGTCCATCAGCTATTCTGAATACCTGCCACTTAGTGCACATTTCTCAAATCAAACTCTAGCTAGAGTAATCCTAAAGGCTACAGCAATAATTTTCCGAAAACAAGCTTTCACCTGCTTCTTCAAATCTTTCTATGTATTTCAGTCGAAAACAAAATCTCATCCTCTCAGAGCGATAGACCACGCGACAAATAGATTTAAAAGAAATCTCTGCCATCTCACGATAAATTTCTGCTTCTAATAACCAAGACAACCTCTATGAAAGAATGCAATAAAGAAAATTTATCAACTAACAAATCCGTAAGTCGAGCGTGTCAAGAATGATTTATAATACGGTTCAATAAGAAATGCGGTTTGTGAGAGTGTCTGACAACAGCGACACATAAGGCCAAACAGTCTCATCTTCCTATTAGCAAGCAATATAAAACAACTTGTTTATCATATAGTTAAATATAATTCAGACAAAATCTTACTAAACATATTTAACAGTTATATAAGCACTTCGTTCAGTGTAAGAACAGCCATTCATTCTACCGTTTAAATGAGCCTGTTCAAGCTCTTCAGTATCTGGCTTGTTCTGTTTTCGCGTCAATTACAATCCACAACAATATTACGTAAAAAGGAAATAATTTTCAAATATTATGTAAAGGGGAATAAACCACGAAAGAAGCGATGTCATACTTTTAGAAAATTTATTTTCTTTCATAAAGTTACTTCTTAACCATAACGGATATCTTCGATCAAACAGGAATCATGAGAAATATATAATGAGAAAAATTAAAGGATTTCCGAGTTCCCCTACCTCGTCTGCTCAGATTTAATATATGGATTTTGGATGAAGATGAGTATAACACAAATTAAAATACCAATGTGATGATACTCAGAAACTTCCAAAAAATTTAATGAAAGCCTAAAAGGGAGACTTGAAAATCTGGGTTAGTCCTAAATTTGGATTAGTCACTTGGAAATAGAACAAACTTCGATTTGCTATTTTCCAATATATATAATCATTTATTTCCCCCTTACCCCATTAAGAAATTCCCTTAAGTGTAAGAAAATCTTAAAATCAACTAATTTTTTTCTTCGAAAAACGAATTGTTTCCAAATCGCCGCCTGATCATGAAACCCGCTATTATAGTATGATTTAAACCCATTTCCCTCTCAAGCTTTTCCCATATAGTAAAAGTGCATTTGTGAAAAAAGAAAATGAATTCTTATTTGCTTGCATGTACTTTCTTCTATAGGGAAGTATTGAGCGTGGACTGTGCTAGAGCGGATTAAGAATTTGAAAAAACCTTGAAATTTAAATTTTTCAACTTGGGAGATTGACAAAAATACACGAAAGAGAGAAAAGGAGAGAGGGAATGGCATAAAGCCGAAGCATTCGTACCTTGTACTTTGATGAGTTGATTGATAGATGGTGCTGGTTGTACCGGATATAGTGCATCATAATATCCGCGATCGACAGTGAAAACTTTTGGCGTTGGTATGACATGATTTTCTACAGCAATACCCGACGTACTGGCCTGCTGCGCAAGGATCGCCTCTTGCAAATGAGACTCCTAGAATTCACAACATCAAAATTCAGAATCCAATTTGATGGGAAAAATTATGTGCAATAAAATTTCAAAACAAAAAGACAAACAGAAAAATTCCAGAAATCTCGAAGAATGGACAAAATTTCCATTCACTCTCTACACAAATGAAACAAAAACACCCTCAAGATGTATCGAAATTTGCAGTTCAAAAATACGTTTCATTTTGGACCAGCACAAAATGAAAAATAGAGGACCGGTTTTTTCTTGGATAGGATTCTGCTGGTGTAACAAATAGCGCAGCAAAACGTCAGGTCCAAAGAGTAAAAATTTCAATTGTTATAATAAAGAACTATTATAGCTCACCCGGTAAAAAAGATTATGCAAACCAGACGCTAAATGAAATTGGACGGGAACTTCCGAGGAAAAAAACTGCACATCACGATGAGAAATTAATGAGAATCAGAAACAAAACTTAGTTTAGTTTCCACTGTGTTTTACATACTCAACACAAAAGTTTAAAACTCAAATTTTTCATGGCCCTTATGTAAGTCAAAAACTAAATATATGTTGACTAGCAAAGATTCGAATTTTGAATCATATAATATCAACTGGGAGTCCACCAAAAAACATACTATTTAACAAATCAGAGAATCATAGCTACATCACATTTTCCCACATTATTTGAGCCAGTTTAAATCCACTGGCCCAACTAAAACGAAACACTTCCTACCTTATAAAGTATAGGTATCAGGAATAATAGTAAATAAAATATAGAATACCAGACTTTTTTGACGGTTGGCCGTTTTCAACAAAGTCCTCTTCCCCTTCATGGAAGATATGACTCACTCACTACCTGTTTTTTTCCTAATCTTCAATGACGGTACTCACAGCGTGTCACTGTACCAGTTTTCACCCAGTTACTAGCTTGTAACTTAAATCTCATTCTCTTCCTAATAAATTTGTTATCGAAAATGATATACCGACAATGCATAATATCTTCATTGTTCTATAAAATATTTTATGACCTCCCTCCAATACTATAACTGTTGCTGCTGATATCAGGCTTTTACAATTGTCCTTGCATTATTACAGCATTTCACTGATTACCATCAGCATCAGATGATCGCTGACCTCTAAACACAACCATTTCTGTAATCGACATATCTTTGCGTCCATGTCCCCTTCATCATAAATTACCTCTCTTGTTCTTATCTCCTTCTCTTTGATCTCTCGTAATCCCCTTTTCTTCAAGTTCCTTCACATTACAATGCACTTATACATAAAAGAATCGAAGGTGATTTGAGTAATTCGGTAAGAAACAGCAAAGGAACAGATCAAGAAAAGACATACAGCAACAAAAGCTACTCATTGCTAATATTGATGCTTTTCTCCCATGCACAAACAACCTATAAATGATATTATTACACTCTCTATCACTGGTGCGGAATAACCTAGGACATCAATTTCCATATTTTCTCAACTTTGGAGGGAAATCGAGAGATGAAACAGTCACTTGTAATGTAACAGTATGTAACGTTAAAAGGCTATTAAGAATGACCCAAAATTAGAAAAATTAAAAGTCCTCGCGCGTCATAATGTAACAAAACTTCTAAACAGTTTAAAAACGGCTAATTTAACAGTGCTTCTTCTGCAGAAAAATCTTCAAAAACAAGAATTTGCCACAAAAGCCATTCGTTGATATCGTTAAGGATTAGCATGCAAAGTTTAGAACCCTTTCACTTTATAAAAAAAATTCATTATAGATTAATGAAGCTATGAGTTAAATTAGTAGTCAGCAATGTAATACATCATTCTTCGAAAAAAACTGTTCCCTAAACTTTCAAAATGCTGAAATGTATACTATTCATCCTGCATGTTTTTCAGCGATAAAAATTTCCGCGACAGGAAAAAAGGAAAAAAAACGAAACCAGAAAAAAGTGACTGTATTAAAGTTACATTTCACATCAGCAGAAAGAAGTTGAGAAAAGATATCGACAGTATTACATTAGAAAACATTTAATGTTCACTCCTTCCAACTCCTCTATTCTGATTAACATTGAGTATCATAATCCTTCAATAGCAGTTTGCCATAAATCCCGCGCAATCCAACACTTCCTTCCCCCTCCCTTTCACTCCTTCGATGCCTGTTTGATCAATGAGGTCAACTATCATATATTGACAGCATTTTGTGAAACTATTTTAGTCCATTCTCATCAGCCCTGTCGATGCTTTGGATCACCTAATTCGTGACAACAACCTCTCTTCAAGAAATCCTTATCCTAACAACAGGTTATTAGAAACTAACCCTTACAAATTCCTGAAATGAATAACTTGATAATTCTACACTAGTTGCTCAGTCTAGCAAATACAACCGTGACATGCAAGACGTGGGACCTTCCAAGAAGTGAAATCTTCCGTTTGACCCACTATGCCTTTCATAGATTATGACTGACATTTCTACTCGAATAAAAGAACCCATGGAATATCTTGGAATTCCTTAAATCATCTTTAGCACGGCAGTTACATGCCTCAAACCAGATGAATGATTTCCTAGCTGATAATTACAGTTACAACAGTTGATAACATCGACCAAAAAATTTCAAAATTTCCCATGTTCTCCCATGGGATGTTAAGAAATTATTAGATATCATGTAAACAATAATGCCAGAGAGTAAAATAGAAACATGTAAAAAATGCGTTTGGAATTTCAACTATGGCAGTCAACTTCGATAGGGATAAAGCAGTAAATCGCCGTTTATCGAGGAGAGGGTAAAAGAGGATATGAAATCATTTGTATGACATCTACCAAGCTAACGAACGCACTGGAAAAATAGTATAAAACGGGTAGAAAATCAGACGAACGTTTGAAGCAATAAAGTAGCATGGAAGTGTTTGATGTGGGAGAGGAAGAGGGCACCTACATTTTCTTCATCTTTTTCCATACCCGTTGGCATTTGTGCCACCGCCCGATTGATCGGTGTACATTCGGCCAGATCGGGTAATTCATCAGCGCAGTATACAGGCATCGATTTCGTCGCATCCAAATTTCTCGCCCGAAATGACAGCTTACTCGTCGTTGCCATTATTGCGATGTTATGTATTATTGCTGCTTCTGCTTTCCTTCTAGCCTGTTTAATCCAAATCCAAGTAGGACTGCTATTAATGGTGCTGCTTGTAATAATAGTAGTGGTAGCGGAATATAATGCGACCGATACCGCCGTTAAATACAGTTGCTACTGCTTTCTTATGCAATAAATTCAGACAAACTTCCTCGGCGGCTTGCAACCGTGTATCAGGTGGGTAGCAACAGCAGCAGCTGCTGCTACTACTACACCTTCGGGCACCGTTCAACCTATTATTATAACGAACTGAAATCAAACTAACGACATCATTCCTCCCGGCAACATAACAACACAACAGCATGAATCGTGAAAATAGAACGTAACACCAAGTCCTCTACAGTGCCAAATATGCCTATCCCCTAAGCAACGCATGTCACAAATGGGCGCATCCTCCGCGATAAGGCGGGTAATGGGACTTCTCTAAACTTTCCATTTTACTTCCTTTTTTCTCTCTCAAGATAAATTCAACGGCAGAAATATAACTACTACGACAACTATAACCAAAACGCTCAATATTTGACGATATGTCAGGCTCTTCGCTGCAATGTGCTGCAGCATGCGTATGTGTGTGTATGTGTGCATATGTATGTGTGTATGTATGTATGTGTGAGTGTGCCAAAAATGTAACCGCAGAGAGTGTATCTATAGCTGCTGCTGCTGCGGCAATGTCCGGGATGGGACCGCCCTCCCGGAGAGACGCAACCCATCGAATGTACACACACAGACATAGGGAAATGCACACCTCTCTTCTATACATTGAGTGGGAGGGCGGGTGCACCCACCTCGATCGATTGCAGAGAGACTTTAGCAGGTTACGAGAGGAATGGTGGACAGAGGGTGCGTGGGAGGATACAATGGCTCGAAGATAGACGATGTGGTTGGTGGAGGAAGCAGCACGTTATACGACCTCTGATGATAGTGTACGAAGCAACGGTAGAAGGAGTAATGCCTTCGTCCGCCTCATAGCACAAACATAACCTCGCGAAGGCCCTTCCTCCAACCTCAACAAATTTCTATCCCGTTTATACACTCAACCCCGGCAAGAATGGGGGACCGTCCCTCGCATCCTCACAGCCAATTCCCCCTTCCCCCGGGAACGACGCGCCATACAACCTCCCGCTTGGCTCACTCACCGACGGGCGACTACCGACACACATACACACACCCTCCCAACCGCCTCCACTGCACAATAAATATATGATGACGACGGAGAGCAACTATGAGTCATCCACGTGCACACACAGACACATATACACACATACGCATACACACATCTGACGTTAGGAGTACTCAAAAAGGGACCGTATAATTGCAAAAATTTCCTTTGAATTGTTAACGAAATAGTTTACGAGATTTTAGAATGAGCACCTCTGACATGCAGAGAGGAGAACATAAAAATAGGACACAAAATATGTCAATGAATACAGAAAGCTCCTTTGCTCAAGGGACCGTATAATTTGACTTTTAATCACTACTCTAAAACCAAGTCTTCATAACTCTTTTCTATTGCAAAGTATTGAAGATCGACAAAAACCATGATAACAAACGCATGCAAAAAGATTAGAACACTCTCATTTCATAAGAGTGATTTAGCATCAAAAATGTGTATCTTCATTTCTAATATTTTAAAGCGAGTATTTGAAATTGAAGAAATTGAAGGTTTGCTGAGAAACGAGCTATAAGATGTCATTCTGGACAATTAACATAAGAGATTTCTAAAACAAATTGGGTTAAAATAGCTTAAATAATCGGAATGAAATAGCTAAATAAAATGACTGGAATAAAATAAACAATGAAAATAGTTCTTTCTGGGCTGCGAATGCAAGTGACTTTCACAGGCAAGCTCGAATTAGTTAAAATGCCATTCTACAAATGAAATCAGAAAAAAAGAGGCGGAAGTAGTTCATTTAATCTCAGTGCATGAACAGTCAGTCAAATCCAAAATATTATCTATCAGATCAGCAATTTAACAACTATTACTATAATTTGGAAAAGAATAATTCGTAATAACACTACCAGAATGGGTAATTTTTTAATCGACCAAGTCAGGCCACTGAAAGTTTGGAATCTTACATTTATATAATAATTTCCAAATGCACAAATATAGCACTTACAGCACTTATTAACAGATTTTATGAGACCTTAATTTCTGGTCAAATAGTAGCCAACCAAAGTGAAATAGAAATAAATCTGCATCTTCTCAGACAATTTGTAACACAGAAAAGAAAAAGTAAACCAGCAAAAATGTTCAGCAAAAGTAAACCCCTCTCTCTCTCTCTCCCTATTTATATTATTCTATAAAATCAAGTATAAAAAGCTGGGAAGCCACGGGTGGTAATTTAAATCATCTCAGGATAGCACCACAGTTCTGCTTATAATTTAGGAAAAAAAAACTTACTCATCATTCTCATGATCCAGCTGTTGCCAATATAACAGAGATTCCACGAAGATGAACTCATAACAGCAAGGAATTCAAATCAATTTTTCGCTACAGTTATACAGCATAAAATCCATAAATAATCCACCTTTTCGTATTGATTATAAAAATATCCAATAAATAGTATGAAATATAATAACAGCGAATGATATTCGGTGCCATTATCAGTAAACTGAAGACAGGAAGAACATACGGCAGCCATAAATGCTAGTAATATAAGTGTATCGACCTGAAATTCAAAAAAAAATATTATGAAACCGAAAGCTGTATGTATAACGCAAACAATACGCGATTTCTGGATTTCAGACAAGATGTATGCAAAAATATCCGTGTCTTTGTAGCTTTTTTTTAAAACGGTTTCTCACTTTTATTTCATAAATTATTACAAAATGATTTGCCTGGCGACCTTTAAAATGATCAAAGGAAGATTTAAGCATAACGGAAAGAATCTTAGTTCTATACAGCATCAAGTCCCAAAACTTGAAATACTCATTCTCTCAACTAGTGTTTCAAACATTGATTCGCTGAATTTTGATCAAAATTCACTTGTCTGAACCAAACGCAGCTTGTAATGCAGTCAAGAACCACCGATGTTCAACAGTTAACTAATCCAAAGCATATTCCGAATTTTAACGAATTTCAAAGATGCAAACACACCAATTCAACCAAGAAATTATTTATATTAGAAAAATCAATTTTAAATACTATTTCGCGGATGAGATAAAATCGATCATCATTTACTAAACAATGATTAGACAATTTTAATGACTGCTGTCATCAGCAGTTTCAGAATAAATTAACATTCAGATAACATTCTGCTAAAAATGAGCTTCAAGTTCCTCTTAATATTATTAGATAAGTAAACAATAAGGAATTCTAATTTGAAAAAAAGTTTCCTGAATAAAGAGATTAGATTTTATAACGACTACTTCGAATTTCGTCCATAAAATTCAAAAATCTACAGTTTCTAAAATACATAAAGTCCTTCTGCAATCTAGCAGATCGTATTCCATAATCTTTGAATGTATAAGCATGTGCCGAATTTCTGAATGCTTCTTTTGAAGACGTAGAATTGTGGAGAGAAAAATATTATTGAGAACAATGCTAGAATTAACAGTAGTCCTGCTTGTAGACTAGAGAAGATGGAACCATGTGCATGTGGTTAAGTTCATCATAAATAATTTTTTGCAGCTTTATTTTGCAGGGTCATTATAATCAGGTGATCTAAAATTCATCGAAAACCGGTTTGATAGTCCAACGACAATATAGATAGTAGACATGAGCACCACTTTCTTCGTCAAATGGTTTTCATCCGGACTGATAAAATTTCTATAAAATCGGTTTGATAAAATTTTCATAAAACGATGAAAATAAGCAAACATTATCCATACCGTGACCATAACTTACACTTTATATGTCCCATACAGTCCTGATTTCAGACAAAATTCGAAAATTGCTAACAAAATCCAAATGAAATTAAACGAAGACCATACTAATTGCTGTAATGAAAATCAAACATACTAGTTACTAACCTACATTCCGTTTATGCTCTCGTCTTTACGTTCCCTTATAATCATCGCTATTGTCCAGAATACAGCAGATTTACTGAAATTGTTGAAAAAGAACAGTATCATAACCAATCAACTTCCTCTCTTTCCTTAAACTAAAATCCCCTTAAATTGATCACCGAAGTTCCCTCATCTCCAACTCTATTCTCCAAACAATGTTAAAGTACATTTATTTTATGAGCTTTAAATATTCAATGGTCATTTCTATCTCTCTCTCAAAGAATGCTTAAATTAAAATTTCAACTAAATGATGGCAACAGTAAATAGGCTGATGGCAAATGAGAATGTATGGAACAGGACATACAAAGCAAATTGAAATGCTTGAATTCTGAAACTACAGTAATTCTCAGTGTTTACCTATTAGTTTGAGGAGCAATCCTCAATTCAACGATAAAATCAGCTATACTGGGCAAATGTTTTAGTTCAAAGGTTAACACATTAGTATAAAATCATCCTGATGTAAGTTAACCCAGAGTTACCTTGCACCACAATCCTTCCGCATTTGCTTCAGTCATGAAATTGTTTCCCGAAATCCGGAATGATCCTTCTGTTTATTTGGCTTGCAACGGCCGGAGATTTTTCATTGCAATCCAAAATAAAATACCGAAAGGAAAAAAACAAAGAAATGTCGTTAACTAAGGAATATACTTCTCAAAAAGATGATCATTATTTAGCAAACAGTCGAAATGCATCAAGTTCATTTCAATTCAACCAATGTCATCAGAAAATAAAATATCGACAAATTATGTGACAGTTACCACAACGTTAAAGCGGTCCAAAATAACGTGATCAACCACTGCAAACATTGTAATCATATAAGCATGGGATGATTCCATTACAGTAATTTCTATGCAAACTAAAATGCCATCTTCCCACTAAACTTGATCAATGGAATATCAGGTAAAGGTGTCATTTGGATAATCGGATAAGGAGTTGAAAGCAGTTCACGAGGCAGTCCATTTGATCATCCATCAATCAGAATATAATCGATCGCCTATAAGGTTAACGTGCTCGTAAGGAAAACACACCGGAATAAATGACGCATTGCGAACAACCGTCTCGTCATCCGGCAGGAACAATAAAAGGGTAGAGATAACAATAACTGATGTATCTATCATCAGCACTGGTCAACGTGATATTTCCGTAAAGATCAGCACCCACCCGCACCATTCTCCTCCAACCCCGTCTTCGGTATTGATTTCACTTAGGCCATTCGGTTGATCGGTTGGTTGGTCGGTTGTTCGGTTAGTTGGTCGATCACTCAATGGTTGCTTGTTCGTTCGGTCGATCGGTCGGTCAGTCAGTCAGTCGGTCGGCTGTTCGGTCGGTCGGCTGTTCGTCGATCGGTCGGTCAGTCAATCGGTCGGCTGTTCGGTCGATCGGTCGGTCGCTTGGTGGTCGTTGTCGTTGTTGCGCTCCTTTTTCTGCTGCTTTCCACCTGAGCATAGTGGCACACTTACACATACACATACACACACACACACACACTCACATACAAACTGGCGCATACACACACTTGGAAAACAGACACCCACACCCACACACTAAAGTATTATATATGTATATGTTATTATCGTGTATGTGTGTATGTGTAGTGTATATCTAAACAGATATTTGGAGAAAGAGACAGATAGAGAAACACCCACAGGTACCTCTCCATTCATCCATAGCGCGCTTCAAAAGCAGCACTTTTAGATTACAAGTTGATTGAGTAGTTACGTGGAATCAGACGATAATACGGAGTATATGGAATGCTTCCCGAGTAACGCCTCGTTTGATCAACATGTAAAGATGAAGAAGTATGAGAGAGTCGTGAAGTGACACATCCTTTCCGAACTTAGAAATGGTATTTACAAAGTAATAACAGGATTAAATGTCACTGTTAATTATAGCTTAAGCCATATAACCGGATAATCGACTGATTTTTATGGTTAATCTATTTGCTTCTCTAATCCAACAACCACTGAATATTACTTTAAATCTTCAATGAGAAACTTCTAAAAATCGCGGATAAATGTTGATGTAATCAGGATATTACGCTCATTGTGGATGAATATGATTCATTTCCGTTTGTACAAAGATAACATTTTCCATCTAAACGACGAACTTCTCATATAAAATTTTAAGACCATCCTCACACAAAATTTTAAGACCAATTACTTAAGAGTTCCTGATAATCTCCCCTAAAACATCATCCATAAAACTCACTAAAATATGCTCACATAAAAATATCCTTTTCCTGCTTCATAGATATTATCCGTAGTACCATAATATAGAGAAGAGATACACTTACCAATAATAGGATACAATTTTTGTTAAATAATTTTTTTGAAATAAATGAAAATCTAAAAAGAATTTAATTTACCAACCTGAACTTCAATTAGAATCAGTTCTACAAAGCACTTATCGACAGCATTGAACCAACTACTAATCATTAAAACTGAATCAATAGTGAAGGAAGGAGGGGGCGGGTTTTTGTTAGACAACTCTGCGGGATTATTAATTTTCATGGCGATGCATTCAATTCACGACAGCACAGCGTGTTCAAGGATACTTAAGATGTGTCGTTAGTGCTGACGCTACTGTCAGTTTCCATATGTCGTGTTGATTGTGTTGAGGGTTGTTGTCTGTCTGTAACATATAATCGGAAGTGTTGACATCATACACAATGCAAAAATATCATTACTAATTATAGGAGAAAGGTAATCAACTTACGATAAATGTGATGTATGTTGCTGCCGTTGTTATAGTCATCATTCATTATATTATTATAGAGATGGAAGAAGAAATAAATGATGAAGATGAAGAATTGCTTAATGAGAAGGATATTGTGCGCATTATTCCTCTGTACGATAACATGAATAATTCTTCAGAAGTATCCGATATGGCATGTGATATTTCGGAAGTCAAAGGTACGATAGATTGGCCTATTTCTTCATATCAGAAAGGATGCATCTCTATTAATTCCTGTACTGGATAGTGTTTGCTTTAACTTTGATTTAAGCAACTTCTTAAATCAATGTCTTACTTTTTAGATCTTCCACATATAGGATAGAATAAAGTTTAAAAAGGAGATGAACTGTTACAACTGAAAAGAGATTCAGATGATGATATGGAATTAGCCGTGGGTAATGATGAAGAAATGGACGGCAGTGGAGACTTTCCAAATGCTATCACGGAAGCTGATAGTATAATTTCGGCATGCAGAGATGAAGCTTTCATTGTTGTATGTTTTCAAAATCAGTGGCTTGCTATTGGTGGAAAAGATGACCAAGCCGTTTTGTTCAGTATGCAGAGTAAATCTTACATTATCGGATTGATGAATTTCTTGGATCTTGAATTAAAGTTTCCGTCTTTACAGGCATCTTTAGTTTTACTTCCATTCTCTATAGGATTAACTTCTCTTAGTAGAAGAGGATATCTGCGCTTAACCATATGATCAAATTAATATTGGGAAAACTTTGTTTTTTTAACCTTGAGTGACAAAAAAATAGAAATACAAAGTTAGATTTAGCCCATCACCGTGCACTTAATGTATTTTGCATTGTTTATTAAACATACTTTGATGTAATTCTCTCTAATTTTTGTTCTTATAATTTTTATTTGCAAGGTTTGGAACTGGTTTTGAGGATTGCTGAACACAAAGACAGTGTAATATGTGCACAGTTTAGTGTGAAGGGCCACTTGTTGGCCACTGGCGATATGAGCGGTTTGATTGTAGTAAGCAGTACCACGGAGCTAAGAAGGTGTTTCTCGGTGGGTATTGCTGAGAGATCTCTCCTGTTTATTGATGTTTTATAATCAAGAGATAGAGTATTAATTGCTCCATCTAATTTAGGCGCATTAATGCAAATATTTTTTCTTGCATGATTTTTTGACCAAGGTTGAGAATAAAGGACTTTCAGTTAATTTCTATTATATATCGTCGCTCACGGATAGGAAAGATGCAGGTGAAACTTTTGCGTTTTGCGGCAAAAGATTCTTAGCTTCGATTGTTTAATTACATGATTACCTGTTGCTTTAGTTCAAGTTTTTGCGGTTTACTAACTCTTTTAGAATGGCATGAGCATTTAATTTTAAGATTGACGATTGTGAAGAGTTGTCGTGGATACAGTGGCATTCATCTGCAGATATTTTACTTGCCGGTGGTAAAAATGGTATTTGGATGTGGCTTGTTACGACCGACATTGTTCGACAAACAAAGGTTTTTATTATTTCCTTTTTCTTCATAACACTGTTCATGTCGATTCATTTAACTGCAGTGGTTGTGCTTTTATAATTTTCATGTCTATCATTTCAGTAGTCAAATAGCAACGTACTTCTTTGAATAATCATAATTATCGATTGATAATTTATATTTGAAATGCAGGTGTATATACTTGATTCGCCTACTACATCTATTGACGCTAAACTGCTTAGTGATGGAAAACGACTTCTTTCGTGCTATGATGATGGTTCTGCAAGATTATGGTCTCTAAAAGATGGAAAGTCGATTAGCATTATGACGGGAGCTAGAAGTGCTACATGCCTGGATATTCATCATAGTTCACCTGTGGCAATGTTTGGAGATCTTATGGCATGTTGTTACTTTGTGAATACAGAAACCGCCAAAGTATTAAGGATATTTACAGTGGTTGAAGGAGATATGGTAAAGCTTTTCTGTCTATTTTTACATTATTTAATAATGGTATATTGCCATTCTGAAAACACTGTTGGGTTATATGTAAGCGAATGTACTGGTTATCAGGCTTCCGAGGTGACAATCGAATGCGTGAAATTTTGTCCAAGAAAAGAGCCGTGGTTCGTCGTTGGTACTAATTCTGGTCGTCTGGCAATCTATGATTTTAGTTCTAGCACTTTACGTCACATTCTGAAAGATGATACTGATCCGGTAGTTACCTGTCGGTGGTACACGACAGATTTGAATGAGATGTACGTTATTAGTGCTGGTTACAGTGGCATGGTTAAAATGTGGGAAAGTCGAAGTGGACTGCCTTTCTTAGTAGGTTTTCCTTTCCTTACTTATATTCAGTTCTGGTCCATATGCAGTTTGTGCAAGATGCTTTTCATATCTTCAGATCAAGCAGTTAAATCAGAATTCTAATCCCAATTGAAACTTCATATGTATGCATTCTCTGTTTCAATGATGACCGCACAGTAAACTGCTTACCATTAATATGAGTTATTAGCCAGCTGCTTATTTTATATTTCTTTCATGAAGTTTAATTCGCGTGTTGAAGTACATCTCACTATATTGTACTGAAGCATTAAACTATAAATTATTAGTCTAATGCTTTACTTTAAAATGCAATGGTAAGCAGTTGGCGTGATACCGTTGATAACTCTTCAACTGAAGATTTGAAATTTCTGCAACGTTTTTCTTTTACATCTTCAGAAGCTTGTTTGTGGTTGGGTATAATTTTTATTGTTTAATTTTTTCTAATTGAAAAATGAATGATCAGCTATTTTTCCAGGTAGTTCTGTCACAAAGTATTGCTCCGGAAAGTTCTCATTTGCTGTCAATGGATTTGTCTGCGAAAGGACCGATCTTATATACATCATATAGTTCTGGACAGCTTTGCAAATTTTCTCTGAACCGGTAAAATCATTCTATTTAATGCTGTTTTAGAATTCTACATTTTATCTTCAGTTTAAGATTCAGGAAGTTGAAGAGTTTTCATCAATTGTTTTTAATGCATAAAGCAGAATTGTTCCTCTGTGGTTTGTTGCCTGTTTGGACCTGATTTATTTGCAATTGAGGATCTGAGAATCATCGAGTTTTTCTCTTTCACCATCCTCTTCGATTTATTTTTTTTTTGATTTATTTTTCTTGTTAATGTTGTATTTATGTATTGAATAAAACTCTCAAGAATTTTTGAAACTTTCATAATTTGATATCCGGCAATCGTTGCATATTTTTCATACAAATTTTCAAAAATCGTTGTATAAATATGTGCTCCGAGAAGAGAGAGTGGCATGGCATTATTTAATTACTCTGTTGGTGTTTTCTAATCTTCTTTTCTTGCACCTCACGCAACCTGTGTGTCTTTTTATATATATCCATGCTACGTTTCTTAATTTTCTAAAAATATGCGTGTTTTGTTTGGCGGCTTAGTATCGTTTTAACAGTGACTTTGAATGTCAAATTTTAGATGTCTTATCAGTTGTATAGGTCGACAACATTGGGTATGGCTCTTCGAAGCACATTAGATGAATTTGTGGAGGTTGCCTTTTATTATTTAATACATTTTTCCATTTTTCTCTGCAAAAAATTATAGCGATTCGAAATAACTGTTATATATTAATACAGATGTGGGTATTTGTTTATGTATATGTGATTGCAGGACGGTACAATCACGCCTTCTTTAGCTCAAACAGTACTGACAACTTTCGACAAGTGCATCAACCGGGCATTATCTCAGCGAGTTAAAAATAAAGTTAATTTCAAGGTGAGTCTCAGTTTTATATTTAACACTGCTGGAATTCTCTAAAGTTTTCAGATGGAAGGCAAGCAACGTTCTCTATAAGTCTATAAGTCTATCACGAATACTTGATGTTATTTTGAATAATGTGTTGATATTCTGTTCCTTCGTTGAGATTTCTTTAATCAGTAAAGTAATAGTATAGCAATAACAATTATTCAAAATATACGGAGTGTCAGTCAAAGGAAAATCGGATGTAAAATCAAAAGTAGATAATTGAGATAGAAAAATGGAGGATTAAGATTCGGTTTTAACTTTGGTTGGGATTGGCATTGATCCTTTAACAATGCTTTGTTCTCAGTTATCATGGAATTGGACTGGAGGAGGTAATAAAAAAATGGGAATTCTCAAAAGAGGTTTTTTTCGCACCTTATGACTTCATTACAGGCTGACAAACTGAAAGCATATCGATTTTGTGACAATGTCTGGACATTTGTAATGGAAAACGTTGAATTCCGTGATGTAACACAACCGGTGGATGGCGTTGTTGATCGCGTGAAAATTGTAGCATGTGATGCAAGTGCCGCAAAATTAGCCAACACATAGAACGTATATAAGGATGTTTATGCATCGTATAACGTTTTTCGTTTACTGGTCCGAAAAGAATTCTTTGAACAAAACCGTACCTACGGTTTGGAAATGTCTACTACTTGGCGTATTATAAGGTCTATTGTTGTACAGAAAACTTATGCATTTTAAATAACATGAAAAGGATGTGAAATAAAGAGAAATTTTCAGTTGGTTACTTTTAGGAAGCTCTTCAATTCAGTAATTCACTCTTTTCGTTGGCGCTTTTCCTTAATTCTATTTTGTTATTGTCGTTTTATGTATCTTATTGTCTACAGGGTAGAACAATTGGTAAGACAGACAAAATTGACTAAGTAAAATCGATTTCTTCTTAATCTGAAATATTTCGATAATGTATAATGAATACATTATGAGTTTCTCATCGTTTTTTTGTAAGTCATTTACTTGGGTAATTTTTCCTAATCGATTTTTTGGGTGACATACTTACTTTCTGAGTTGATGCTTTAGCAATACTTTTGTTTCAGTTTGAATTTTTTGATTTCCATGAAGAATTTCGTGGATGTATGTTTGAATTGTATTAAAAATTCCTTCTGCACCAAGAATTATGTTGTGGCTGGTGGTTTCTGTTCGGCTTTTATGGATGCTAAGGGTGCTGATTACCACCTCGAAGAAATAATGAATTTTTAATTACCAAGTGCTTAAACAATAGTTAAAAAAGGTCCGTTTGACGACTAGTATTCTCAAGAAACGCACTACTCTAAAATGGCCATACTCGGCGTAGTTATACGTGGTCGATGATTTAAAATGTGAAGTATAAGTAGTTAAGATTTATTATTAGCAATTGATTGAAGTTGTCCGTCGGAACTGCTTTTACTTTTTCGATTTTATCGTCATTTGAATTGGTTGCTTTCAAAGTGTTAAGTTCTTTTAAAAGTTGGGAAAAAAAATGATTTATGTAGAGGACTTGTGTCCTATACGGTTTCAAGTATTTTGAATGTTGTGGATTTTACTCGTCTTGAAGGTTTAATGTAGGACTATTCACATTCTCGTAGCGACGCTCCGATCCATTTATTGCTTCCGTGTCCACATATATTTGTTTAATCATCAAGATCATTCTAATTTCATCTCCTTTATGTTATCTAATTTTTGAAAAATGTAACGATAGAATCACAGAGACATGAATTGATGAAGAAGAAATCAGCAGTAATCATTATTGTTATATTATGATTTTAGGCTAACAATACCACTTCAAATCCTTTCAATTTGTTACTTTTCATTTGGTTTTTGGTGGAATAAATGTTTTCAAGCTGGAAAGTAAAAATTGGACAGATCAGAGTATGAAAACTGGAACTAATAAATTTTCGATTCCATAAATAATTATGATACCCGATTATTTTGAGTGTAATATTTATCTTATTTATTAATTTGAATATTAATTTATTAGCATAATTTTTGCTTTCTATTATCCTTCAAATCATCTTTTTACACTTCATTAAAATAAAGTCTGACAAAATTTTTAAGGCGACGGTACAATTTGGTGTAGATTTTAAACTCTTATGAGGGAAGAAAGCTAAAATTAATTTAGGAAGTTTAGAAGTAGAAGTTCAGGAAAGCTTGTATATAAAATATCAATATCATTTTTTTGACTCTTTGATTTCAGGAATGAGCTTCTTTCGTGAAAGTTAATAGGCAGACTTACTTACCCTTTGAAATCATTAAAATGAATCGGAAAATTTTATCTTTTAACTCGTTCCGACATCGCTTTTTGTTTTATTTCTGATTGAAACAAACTTTCACGAGCTCATTCATAATAATAATAATAATAAAGTTAAAAGAGGAAAAGTAGGATGATGTTGCTTAGGAATAAATAAAATCTTCAAAGGAAGATTCGAGCATAAAAACAATAAATCGGTTTTATGCTCTCCTCTCTCTCTGTATCATCATTTATTTCTAATTCAAACTCTCAACTTATCGATTCATTCATTTTTTCGCTATTGAACTTTGGACTAAAAATTATTTTTAAATTTCAAGTTTCTGAAATTTCTTTCCATTTTTAAAAGTTTAATTACAGTTTCCAAAAAAGCGCCATTAAATGCATTTTATTTTATTCATACAATAAATGGACTTTTTCATTGCAGACTCTTAAATTTTAAACAAGTTTCGTACTGTTAGAATGTAATATCCGTTTCATATTATAGATACTATAATCATTAATTACCTTAATGGTTGAATGAACAATTTAAAGATTTAAAAGCAAATGCTGAATTTGTATTTGTAAGAGTATCACATATATGAATAGGTAAGTTTAAATTAGAGTTCAAAATTAGCATAGGACAGATGAGCTTGAAAGAATTTTTATAATTAGTTATAAGAAGAATCTGTTGTTCTAGAATCGTCTATTGACACTTTGTTCATAAAAAAAATTGGAACGAATTTGAAATTACTGATTTCTTTGTTGGGAATTAATTACAAACCAAAGTTTATTTGAATTAGTTTTCCATTTCCAATTTATTCATTTTCAAGCAGTAAATGATTATATCATTTTTAGCCATTCTTCAATGCGTTATTCATTTTCATCATTATTCTAAAATTTTAAAAGTTGTTTGAGTTTCAAAACTTTATTCTATAATCTATATGGAAAATACAGAACTGGTAGTTGCAGACTTAAAGGATGTGATTCATCATCATCAATTGGTACATTAAAATCCCGTATTCTCGCCGATTCAGGAATAAGATTATGGGATAGCTGAAGAGAGAAAAAACTGATAAGCTTACTTATAATAATTAAATGGTCGTTTTAGCTTTAAACAAACTCTGTTTGTCATATTTTTCCATTTCATCTCATAGTTTGTGAGATTGAAGAAAGAAGAAAATCGAAATATAAGACGCCAAATTTGCAATTTCGAAGTATACTTTTCCAAATCAAAAATAGTTTATCATTTTTTTCAAAATTTCTACATATAGTTAAAGTAATTTAAAAGTTATTCATAAGCAATCTTATTTATATGTTATTCATAAGCAAAAATAAAATGATTTCATATCATGCAAATTGTTGCCACCTCTTGTTTACTTTAACATATTTCAAATTTCATTTACTTTTAAATGTTTCTGTGGTTCCAATAGGGGAATATATTAAAAGAGAATTAGAATCTTATTTAATAAGTCAAAAAAGAAATCAAAAACATTATATGGATTTTTTTAATGAAAAATTTTAAATTAAAGAAATTATATTAAAAATAAATCTTAAAAAATTAGATGAAAAATTAAAAATGAAATAAATTCTAAACGGACAAAAATTTCTTTCAAAGGCATGAAGAAGTTTAATTTAAATTTATAATTTCTCGTTGTAATAATGAACTTGAAGGATTGATTATCTCTTTATTTGTGAAGCAAACAATCCTTTCAATACTTCCTTCGCTTTTTATGTTAATTAATCAGAATCTTTAATTAGAATTGTCTTAATGATTCATAAAATGCAATCCTTAAATGTAAAGTAAAAATATTTCTTAAGATGCCATTATAATGTTGCATATATGTGTAAACATATTAATTCACTTAACTTTACTATTCTAATTTCTCATTCAAAAATTATCGTGTCTAAATTCTACCTGAGATTAATGACATTAAATGTTTCTCTTTCTTTCCATCTAACAAAACTTATCATTTAAATATCATTATTTCTAGCAATCTCCAAAATTATATCTAACTAACTGTATCGCTCGTTTACTCGTATTTTTTTAATCGTTTTAATAAATCTGAAATAATCTTTTAATCTTTATGATCTCATTTATGTACTCATACGTTGCAAAAGATCAACCATAAGTTCATTTTTACAACTCCAATCAAAATTAATACACTTTTTTCATTAATTTACTTAAACAATAATATAATGTAAATTTTAATTACTATTTGTATTGAAACAATTTTAGATAGTTCTCGATTTTTTAGGATTTTCGTTTGCTTTGTTTCAAGATTTTAAGATCATTGGCCTACTTATGGTTTCTCTTGGCCTTTTACTCTCCTGGCCATTATCTCTTCCCTCCATTTTTTCTCATCCAAACAAAATTTATTCCGATATTTGCGGCATAATCTCACAATTCTAGTTTCAGTTAAAAAATTAATTGGACTTTCGCATATTGAAAAATGTGATTAATGGTGTCTGTGTGTGCGTGTATGTGTGTGTTTGTGTGTGGTGTGTGTATTGGCGAAGTTAAAGAAGCCTTTAAACTGTTGTGGTTGGTGCTACTAGGAGGAAGAAGAAGAAAGTTCTTCAAATATATATATGTTTAGGCTTTCCTCATATAAAATAGCCTACTCCTTCCTTACATATAAAATAGCCTACTCCCGCCTTGTCCTTACGTTCGTTCATATCTTATTTCCCACATTTTTTCTATATTAAAAAAGGGAAGCCAAATAAAGCATTTGGGAGAAATCATCGTAAATCATTTCAAATATTCTTCTCCTCTATCTGTTCCGGGAGCTTTCACAACTCATTCTCACATACTTTAACAAATTTATCAATCAATAAAATATCGATTGGATAAATTCCACATAATTAAATTATTAATTAACAAAATTTCAATTCTTTTCTTTTGAAGAAAATTAAGCATTTTATGAAATAATTAAATAAATGAATGAATTTATCGATAATTTATAATTTATAGTTAAAATTGATTGAGAATGAACAATTCGATGGATTGCTTTTCGTTTTCCTTCCATTTTTTTCTTTGTTAAGTTTTTAAAACAAAAGTTCTTTTTGATGCAATTTGATGAATGTTCAATTTTTTTAATAAGTAGCATTGTAATGAAGAGACAGGTTCATATTCATCATTTCTTTTCTCTTTCTTTCTCCCTCTCTTTCTCTCTCTCTCTCTGTCATTATAATGCTTGCATATCTTAAGATTTAAGATATTTCAAAAATACTAAAATTAAAGCTCAATGTCATTACAATCAATTTTTTAAAATTCTTTTCAAATTTTTGAAAACAATAAAATTATTTTTATTTATTAATTTTTTAAAAGGAAAAAATAAAATTTAATTTTATATTTAAAAAGACCTAAATCATTTTGTTAATCTAATCGATTGTTAACAATTCCAATGATAACAATGTGGAAATTATCAAAGGATGGGATCATTTATATATTTCAGAATACATTTACCATTTCTGTTATTACACAATAATTAATTCTATTCGATTAAATTATTTTCAAATATAGTTTGAATTATTTGGTTATTCTGCGCTATGCTTTTTGCAATATCTAATTCTTTTGTTTCTGAAGAATAAAAGGTTAAGTGTGAGATAGATTAAATGATAAAAGTGATAGATTAAAGGTTTTTTTTATCTAAAAATGATAATTCATGTAATTCAGATTAAACTAATCTTATCATTGCTATTAAGGGAGATGAAAATAATAAAGCCATTAATATTCACCGTTTATACCAATGCATTCCATCAGTTGAACTTTAAATGTGGACAGCATAGAATAGTCGAAGATTTTTGACATCTATACCTTACACTTCAATATTTATCGACTTGCCTATTCATTTTCCATTTCAAACATTTCTTCTATCGTTGTATTTATTAATTGCTACTTGCAAATATCAATTAAATTAATTCCATTCTGATGCTTTAGACAACTTTATCATAATTTGAAATTTTCTTCATGAAAACATATTCTAAAATTGGATTTGATGAAATTTAAATTGGAACTATACTTAAATTAATAATATTAAATTCACCAATAAATAACTGTGAAAAGCAATAATTTTCAGTTATTTCGAGATATAATACTTTCATGTCATTGAATGAGTGATATTTTGCTTTGATGATGAATTTTCAGGCAAATTTAGCATAACGGATAATTTTCTGCTATATTGCTTTGCTATGAGTATAAATAGCATAATGGTGAATATTTTCAAAGGATTAATTAACTGGCAGCAATTTTGACAGCGACTTACGTCACTCAATATTTTACGGAATCAGATTTAATGAGCTGACAACAGCTTTGATAGTTTAACTGATAGTTAAAAAGAGCGGAGATATGTGAGCATTTTCTCACAGTGCTTTTATAACTCTGAGATGCATTTTGTTTATATCTTAGAGAAAATCAGTTAAATTAAAGGCTTCACAAATTTTCCTCTGTAATTTCTCAACCTCTCAAAATTTCTTTTTCTTCAAATTTCGACTTTTAAAAACTTCCAAATATAAATTCATAACGTCGAATGGAATGATTTCTTGTTGAAAATTATAATTCATACAAAAAAATTATAAATGAAATGAGAGAAATCTGTTAAGAATTAACTATTCTAATTGATAATTAATAATAATTTGAAGTTTTAATTAAACATTTTATTTAAGGTATGATTTGCAACTTCCAATAAGAAATTATTTCACCCTGCGTAGTGAATGTATATTTAGAAGTTTTTAAAACTCAAAACTTAGAAAAAAAAGAAGTTTTGAAGGGCTGAAAATTCCCGGAAATATTCTCAGAGAAGCTTGTGAAACTTCAATTCAACTGATTTTCTACAGAGATAATAATCTGTTAACGATAAGTTATATTGATTGATTGAACAGTTAATGGCATGTATTCGTAATTCTAAAATCTATTTTCCAGAAAGCAAATGAATCGCTTCTATAAATTTCGAAATTTCAAAATTCAAAATTAAAAGTTATTTTCAAATATAGAGCAATATCAGATTGTTGCTACAGGGCTAACAGAAGACGACATTATGTGAGGCAAATTATTTCATGCATACAAATTATTTCGACATTAAAATTCAACTGACAATAGTAAAGCGAACGCTCAGATTTGATAAGTAAATTGAATGAAATAGATAATTTCATTTAGCTTCCAAAGTTTCATTTAAAAATAGCGTGTTTTTAAATGCTTCTCTTTTCTAAGATGCATGAAACTGAAGTAACTTTTTGCCAGAACTAACTAACGATTATTGATTAATTTAATGATTGATGATTGATCTTGATTTATCAATCATTCTCTAAATTTAAAACTTTTATTTCATATATCTTAGAAAAGAGTTTCCACTGCTTTCAATAAAACTATCTATCAATAAATTTCTTCAAATCATTTATCAGAAAAATTTTTCATCTTCAAAACATTGCTTGTATGTTGAAAAAATTGATTTCATTTATTTTTATCAGTCACGTCTTATCATTACGAATAATTTTCGATATCCTAATAAATAATATAAATTTATTTTTTTAATAATTAGTTAAAGTCTGATCTTATTTTATTTTTCCATTTTATTTCTGACAACTTCAAAAAAAATGAGTTCAAGGAACTTTGCAGCATTTCAATGATACTATCATTTTACGTTATCTTAACAAACATCCTTTCTTCAGCTAATAAAAATTGAATTTGAATTTCTTTCTTACAATTTAAAGTATCCAAAAAGTATAATCGTTCAATTTAATATATATTTCCAATCAAACTTATTAAAATTGAATGAATCGCTCAATTTGTTGTTTAGCATGCGAAGGTATTCTTTCAAGAACAGATTTCAAGCCTAATCATACGATAATAAATATACTGTTAACTTATTGAGCGATGATAGTATCCGTACTTTTTTGACAATTGTAGTAATTTCTGATAATTGTGGTTTTTCCTTTTTTAAAACAGATTTATTGATGGTATTTAATACTCAATGAGCACTGCAACATTGATGAAAAATGGAAGTGATCAGTTCGAGGTTAATTAAATATCAATTTGATATAATCTCTATTCAATTGATATTATCACAACAACATTGATAATCTCAAAATTTAGTTTTTAACTTATGACTGGGAGAAATTGATGGATTGTGTTATTGTAAAGTTTGGAATATCTTTCAATACCAATTCTTTTCTTCTTATCTATTTTTCTTATTAATATATTATTTTTCTAAAAACAATTGAAATGAAATTCTATGAAAGAATTATTTTTCCTTCTTATTTTTAATAGAAATTAGAAATCATTTCGATTTTCAGCAAATTCTTTTTTTGGTGTATTTTTAATAATTTTCCGCAAAGTTGCAAAACAATTAGCTTACACAACTTTTCATCATTTTAGTATTATTTTTTTGCACTTAATTTATTTACTTTTTCCATTATCATTAATTAAATTCCTTTCTTACATAAACAAGCAACGATCGATCCCTCAAACTTTTCTTTTTCATTTATAGAAAATTAATAACGCTACAATAGATTACAGTAAACATTAATTATATTGTTCAGATACTTTTTTAAATATATTATAACATAATTCGATACGCATTTTAATATACAATGGTAAGAGATATTATTAATAGAATTGAATAAAATTAATTCAAATATCGGAAAATTTATTTCTTTCCAGTAATTCAAGAAAGTATCTTTCACCGTTGAAATTTCTTTGGGACTTTCACAATTCATTGTGATATTAAAATACAGTATGTTATTACAATTAATGAAAAGAATAATCAATTAGTAATTATTGTTAATAGTGCAATATGATTTCCATCTGTAGCATTTTCTTTTCTTTGTGTGATGAAATTTCATCATTTCTTAGCTGTATATAATTTTTTCATATTAATTAAACTTCAAGAAAATAGGCTATATTTATATGAAATAGACAGGTGAATAATTATAATTAAATAAAAAGAGCATTCAATTAGCAAAGCTAAGCTAATATGTACGTGAAAAAAGGTATATCATTTTTTTATTATTCACCTGTCTATTAAATAAAAATAAAAATTTCAACTGATATTCTTTAACATTTCAAAATTATTTCTTAAAGTTTTAAATTCTATTTTGCATCTTTTTTTTTCACTATTCTTTCACAGATTTCTTTCAACATTTCAGTGATTATCAGTTGCATATCGCACTTTAGTGATCATCGTTTCTGTTCTGAAATTTGTTTCAATCAATTCACATAGGTGGGGCGGGTTTGTCTGGGAATTTACCATTGCGTCACTGTATCAATGATAAGATAAGAAGAGCTTCTCATTCAATCTATGAATATAACTCTTTTTAAATATTCGAAAAACTGAAACAAAAATTTCATTATATTCTATAGAATATGCATTATTTTAAGGTTACGATTAATTTTGACAAATGTTTTGATAGAAAAATATTTATTTTAAAAACGTTTTAGTCTTAAAATTAAAATTAGCTATTTGAAGCCGAATTTTTGTTGAATGAAAAAATATTATCTTTTCTTATTGTATCCTTTAATATTTTATCTTATCGAATATTATTTAAATATATAATAGTATATTAGCTTAATTTCAAGAAATACTTAAAAAGCTTAACTTCAGGAAATACAGTCTGAAAGGTCAACTTTTTTGATAATTAATTACTTAAGAATATTTAATTTATATTGTAATGATATGTTCCATTTCATTACAAAAATTTTCAAAATTAATTCATCCTTTTTTCAACAATTCAGCATTTTCGCCACTAACGAAAGCTTTTAATTTGATTTTTCAATGAATTTATTTGCAAATCTTTGCTCTATTCTAATTAGCATAAGCGTCGTTTTTTTTTCCAATTGTGGGAAAGCATTTAAAAATCAAAGAATTTCTTCGCAAATAAATGTAATGCAAAAAGTTTGGTAGACATCATTTTCTCCGATACTAACAATTAATTTATTTAATAATCTTAGCGCCTGCAGTGATTTTAATTACCCTTAAGTTTATGATTGTTAAATTAAATTCACTCATACTGCAATTCAAGCGCGTTCATATCTTTTTCCTTTATTTATTATTTGAAAGTTTATAACAGTTGCGCACATTTTATTTGTGTTAAACATACAAATCAAAATTTCTTCATCCTTCACATTTGCTATTTGATTTGTTTTTTATTGATGGAATGATCTGCACAGCTTCAAAGATATGCTACTGTTGCTGATGAATGGAATTGGTTCATAATATCGGTTCATTAAACAAAACTAATGATAAGCTCTTGGATGGATGAATGAATCAGCGCAATGATTGCGAAAAAATGCAGAAGAGAAGAAAATTTTTAAAAAAATGCATTTCAAAATTTAGAATAAAATATGTAGTAGTAAAGGGATTATATATTTATTATATCATATTCCTTGAAATATAAACGAGAAGTTTTAATTCCCTTTAGATTTATCAGTAGAACTTTGTAAATGATTAAATCAAAAGGAACGAAGTTTTTATAAATGGTTGAATGAGAAGAAATTTCAAAGTTCATAAACATTTACTATCTTTGCCCTCACAAGAAATGTTAGTGGAAGATAGCTGTAACTGATTGATATTCCTTTTTTTGTTTATTGAATTCATCATGAAATGTGAAATTTTTTGAATAAATTTTTAATTTCTCCAAACTTATTAAAATTTCATTATAAAAGTGATAAATAATTCAAATATAAATTGCACTCATATAAAAGTGATAAATAATATAATTTAAATATGAATTTGAAATTTGACATTTCTTATTAGCATAATTAAATTATTCCAAATTATTTGTAGTATGTATCACTCAAACAAAATGTATGCTTTTGTTGAAATGATGCATAATCTGACGCTTTCTGAAATTAATTTATATTATATATTTAAAATATATAATATAAATTAAATTCAAATTACTTGCAAATTCTATCAAACAAATTCAGCAGTATAATAATTTGGAATAGTTTAATTATTCGGAATAATTTAATTGTGCCAGTTAGAAATAGAATACCATTGTTTCAAGGAATTCAAAGAAATTAAATGATTTCTTTTAATTTATAATATTTGTGAAATGTTATGTCTATTTACTTAATTCATGAAAATAGTGAAATTAAGAAGAAATTATAGGATTTCATTTCTAGCCAATATTTGCGGTAACTCTTTTCTGATATTAAAAGAAGTACGAGAGAGAGAGAGAGAGAGAGAGAGAGAGAGATGGTTAGGAATAAATAGAATAAGAAGAAAATTAACTATGCTGTAAACTAAAATATTAGAAATTTTAAACAGGGGATGAAATTATAGCATTCATGTTTATATGATGATACTTGTGATTAATAGTTCATTCATCTTAGCCACAGATTTCAAATTCTGATTTCAACTAATTTTAGAATTTTAATTTTCTCTATTTCTAACCATTCTATTTTTAATCGAATATACCATCATATATAAATAAATATGTCTGAATTTGCTGAAAGATGTCAATTGTCATGATATTTTAAGCAATCATTCTGACGTCATTCTTTTTCAAATTTTTCATTTCAATTTTCTTTTCAACTTGCCTGCTTGCCTAATAGTAACGGCATCAAATTAACAATTTTCTTATTTCAATTGCTTTAAATCATGCGATATTTTCATCATTGCTTCAAATAAAATCCATTAAATTAATAGTTCTGGAAGATATTAATTTCGGTTGGAATGGAATTTATTACATTGTTGAATTGACATTGTCATGAATTTACTCATTACAATTAACTATCGTAAAAGACTAAAGAATAAATACATTAACAACGATGAATTTATTTATTTATTATTTACTTCCCATTGGTTTACTTATTTTCTACAAATTTTTCTGAATAAAAAAATAAAATTTCAATTTTGAATCTTTTCGGAAGAATTTTAATTTTAATTAAGAAATTATTGATTTTGTAAGAAATGAAAGGAAAAGAAGAAACGTTTCAAAAATAAATTTTTTGCAATAAATTTCAATAAATATTAAACAAAGCGATCGATTCTCTTTTCCTTCGAATTTATGATTAAATTCATCGAAATTAACTTCATTTTCACAATTCTTTCTCATATATTTTGTTTCGTTTTAGTATTTGCTAAAAAGAAGAAATTTGCAAATTTTCAACTAATAAGAAAAAAATTTTCATAAATTTATTTATCTTTTCGTTTTTCAACTCTTCCAAAATATACGTCATTCTTCGCCGTTCCTTACGTTAACTTCCCAAAGGGTTTATTTCTTGAAGCGAGAGATAGACTAAATTGTTTATCGGGGTGATCTTTTCTGCCAGCCGATATACGCACATACATGTATATGTATGTGTGAAGAGATAGACATACACTAACATTCGGTTTAACCCAAGGAATGGTGTTCGAGCATTGAGCTAATGCAGCCGTTACCGCAGCTGTGCAATAGACAATGTCATCATATGCGTGTCGATTGTTTTAACTTCACCAAATTTTCTTGACGTATTTTTTTACTTCTTGGGAATTTTTTTTCTTTTTAAATATTTTAACTTTTCTCTTTCTCTCTCTCTCTCAGTTATTCCTATTTTAAAAGATTGAAATCTTAATTTAATGTTAAATTGCTTTCTTTAATTATTTTTTTCTTAAAGACAAATGAATTAAAAAATATATTATCTTTTGGTCTTTATCATTCCCTCTACTTTGTACTGATAATGGCAAAGTTATTGATAATTCAAATATTGGCTAATACTGATACTGCACGATATCAGTTATAGACGTAATTTCATCATTTTCTTTTAAATCTTCAAATATATATCTTGCTTCATATTATCAATCTTCTCACAAAGATAATATTTCTATACTTGAATTTCTTGAATGATATCTCATTACCCAACTTCACATGTCTTTTCAAATGTCAATTCTGCCTTGTGATGTAGCATTTGTTGAACTTACTTATCTTATCACAGATTATTTTAGAATAATTATCATTTAATATCACATAATCTTTTATATTGCTTAATTATTTCAAATTTTTTTAAAATCATTCATCTATTTCGTCTATTTTAATTCATTCCGTTCTGTTTATTTATTTTATCATAAAATTAGCCTAACCTTTTATTATTTGTTAATGGGCAAAGTTTTAATGAATGGAATATCATACTTGCAATCCATTAAGCTCCACTAGTAGAGGATTTATTTTTTCATTCTTCTAATCATCTTAAGTAAGCCTATGGCTAAGCAGCATAAAGCCATAAGTCAATGAGCTTAGTCCTGGCTTCTATCATCCACCTCAATCGCTATTGTTAGCTTCTTGTCCAAAATTTTTTCGTCTTCGTCAAAAACACAAACCGATTCCCTCCTTCTCTTCTTCATATTTCTTTCTCGGATTATTTTCCTTCATATCCCCTCCCCCTCCTCCTCCCCCTGATGTGGAATTGTGTATAAATTATACCGCTGTATATTTTCCTTATTTTAATTTTCGCCCTATATTTTCTTATTTTAATTAAAATTGAAAAAAAATTAGTTCTGTACTATCTTTTAGTATATTTTTCACATTTGCTGAAATGACAGAAATGTGAATAAATTTTGGATGAGAGAATTTTTAAATATTATGAATAATTCTTTGAGAATATTTCTCGTTCGTGTTTGCTTAAAATCGATTTCAAACAAAATCAAAATAAGAAACTAATAACTACAATTGCTATTTCCAATGATACTGCAAAAAGGTTTCGTATCACTTGAAAAAAATTTAAAGTAATGATGAGAATGAATATTATCATTATTATTATTATTAATTATCACTGTTATCATTACTATTATTATCACCTTCCTTGCATCTTCATTACATGTGGTAAAAAATGAGAAAGAAATAATTATATATTTATTTGAAGTTTCTTTGTAATAGCCACTTTCACATCTGTTTATCCGATCTGATCTGATCTGATCAATCATTTATCTTTGAAGTTTGAAGAAGAAAGTACATCATCAGAGCTATAAACCTTACATCTACATGTTATGTACTTACTTTCAGACAACACAAGCAATCATCAGAATCAGAACTAATTTCTTGAATTTAAATTTCCTTAAAATTAAATTTTATCATCACTTTGTTATAATAATTTCGAAGCGCTTATTTTCCTATTGAAATGCGAGTAACAAAAATTTTTTTTAATTTCTGCAACAAAAATTTATCAGTAAAAACGAAATGCTTTCTTATCATTATCAACTTCAATCCAATTTATACTTACACTAAACTTATCGCATTATTTTGCCTAATCCTAAACTTGGGATATCTTTTTAGCGTAAAAGTTGTAAAATAAAAGTTAGAATTTTAAAAGAGAACTTGAAATGATAATAATTTTTTATTGGTATCATTTACTTTGAAGAATTACGCGAAACTTTGTATTTTATAAGCACTTCTCAAATTTTTTCGAAAATTACGAACTTCATAGGATTTAAAATTGCTCTCAGTTGTCTGTAATGATTTCAATTTTAACTTCTCATTAATGCCATCGTTAATTTTTCAGTTGAAGTTTTTTTTTTCAAAACACATTAAATTGCAATTTTCTTGACCTGTTCTCTTCCTAAATTGGGGATACATTTAATGTCCTATACAGTAATTTTCGTGCATGTAATGAATAATGAATTCTATCAAACACTTGGGCTATCAATGAATTTAAGCCAAAAATAAATTAAACATTATAGTTTTAATGCCTTGCATTCTAAACTCTCGAAGGAAGTGTCACGTCATAACAATTATAAGCGATCTGATGTCATAGCTATTTTAATTTCGGCCAGAAATTACAGCAATTTCAGGCTTTAAAATCGATTTCATCAATTTCGCGCATAAAATAGTGATAATTGCTGGCTGGAACCGATTGAAAGAATAATGTGAATAAACGAAATTACTAACAAAAGAATTCTTTTTCCTTTTAGCATTTCTTGAAATATTACTTTATTTGGCTTTCCTTTTTCCTCATCATACTTTGCTAAATTTTTTCAAAGGTAAATAAATATTCTTTGCAAGAAAAGGGAAGTGCCACTGAATGCTGGGCCTAATTTTTAATGATTTCCTTCTCTTATTTAAAGCCTTATTGCTTTCTCTCCGTACCGTTAAGCACTCTAGAAGAACATTTATACCATTTCCCTCTCTCTCTCTCTCTTACAGTAAGTAATACATGGTTATATTAGATTATATTGAAATAGATCCGAAAAGTAATAAAAAAGTATATCACAGATAAATCTTAAAAAATTCATCAACTTCACATTTTACAAAATAATTAATAAATTTGTCATCAGTTGATTTCTTTCTTTATAACTTTTACTTTCAAAAGAAAAACAATCGCTCTTGTAATGAAAATAATTAGTCAATGAAAGGAATGAAATTCATTTAAAGAAACTAATTGTCTTTCATTTTACAACTTCTTTTTTCCTTATTAAATAAGTGAAAGGAAGGAAGGAAGAAAAGATCCATTTACATTATTTATAATATTTCATTTTTGAAACATACATCGTTTATCCATTCAATATCTATCATTTATCCTTCCTTTCCTTCTCATTCTATTTTTTTGAAATTCATTTTTCTTGGCAAAATTTTCCTATTTTTTTGTTATGGAATAATATGAGAAAATAGGGAGCAGATGTGGAAAGAAAGTGCGAAGGAAATGAAAGGGATAAAAATGATTTGAAATATCGTTGAAGTAAAGCGAAGGCATTAATTATTCCTTGCATTTTAGATAACACTTGTTATTTACCTAATATTAATTCAAAAATATCATTTGATTATTTTGATAATTTTCAATTGAGAAATATTTCTTATCATTGTTTCCATTTCTTCCTATCAACAAATAAATGAATGATCTGATCCTTAATAAGTCGATTTGTTGTACTTTTTTTTTGCTTTATTCTGAAAATTTTACATTTCTCTTTATCATTTTAATATTTAAATCAATTTCCATTTTGGTAGTTATTTGATAATATAATTGAAATTGATATTTTAATTATCTTCAATTTTTACTTCAAATTCTTCCGTCCAACTTTTGTTTCATTTTTTTCTTTGAAAAAAATGAAACAAATTTTTAACGATCATTTGTCACTTCATCTTTGCCATATGATCGGTCATATGATATATTCTTTGTCATATGATAAAAAACTTTTCCACTAACTTATTCGTTTCATTTTATAACTCAAAAATTTCAATTCATATCTATCAAAATTTATAAGAAGAATCTGAATCCCTAAAATTTCTTCATCAATTATGATGAATATCATCTATAGATAGACACGTAAATATACATACATCAATTTTTCCTCCTTTCCTACAATGTTTTTCTTTTCTGATGTGGAAAAAATGCAGAACGTTTTTGATTAATGCTCACTTCTATTTTTATTTTTCGAAAAATTTGCAAGAAATTTCTCATAAATATGATTGCGATAACTTTTATGAAAAATGTTTTATAAAGTTGTTATTTTTCAATTGTTCTTCTTCGATGATATATTATCATTTATCATTGAGTGCAAAAAACATTTTCTTTCTTTTTTTCCAATCGATCAGAATGTGACATTCCAATCAAAAAAATTGGACAAGAAGTTTTTTTCTTTGTTTTATTCAACCTTTTGTAATTAGGGAATGAATAATAATCATTTATTTTACTAAATTACATTGCAATTCTTTTGAGAGTGTTATTTTCATTTTGACAAATAATTTGTTAAAAATTTCCCACAACGTAGGAAGAAATTTTGAGAATATCAATTGCTTTTTATTAATTCCAAAAATTACAACCTAAAATGTTAGAAAATTGTTGTTAATGGGCACCAAAAATAACTTTCTTCATTCACACTGTTCGTTAAATATTAGAAATGTCTTTTAGCAACTGATATTATAATCTGTGCAAATATATCTATCGTATGCTTCCTTCCTCATAGGATTAAATTACATATATCAATAAAACACCATTGAAGTGTATTGCAATGTTTTGTTCACTGATGAAAATTTATTGTTATGTTTTGTTTTTAAATTTTAAATTTCAATTCAACTTTCAATCAATTAATAAAGGTTTAAATTAGTCGTATAAAAATGGAAATGATTTGTTATCTCCAAATATATTTTAAGTGCATTTTTTTGAAATGTTCAAATCCTAAATCGTAGAAAAGATATTGCATTTCAACCAGTTAAAATTCCAAATTTCAGATAGCTTTATCGCTTAGACAACCAATAGATTGAAGAGAATGTTTTGGCGATAGCTGTCAGAAGCGCGCACTGAAAGAATACAACGGAAAATAAATCCCTGTTGACCTAAAACTTTTGTTCCATCAAAGAGAACATTGAAATTTTTTTCCCATCCTATCGAAAGGTTCGATTTCACTGACAAATTAGCTATGCAATACGAACCAGTCATTCGATAATTAAACTCCTGTTGATTTATAATACGCCAGTAATAATATTATTTGAAAATTATTCCGGAAATTATTTTATTCCTGTAAGTATTGATTGTTTGTTTGAGAACTTTTTGATAGAAAGAAAACANACCAGTCATTCGATAATTAAACTCCTGTTGATTTATAATACGCCAGTAATAATATTATTTGAAAATTATTCCGGAAATTATTTTATTCCTGTAAGTATTGATTGTTTGTTTGAGAACTTTTTGATAGAAAGAAAACATGGTTTTCTTTATCGTGGTTTTCTTCTAAAATTAGTTGCCAGAAATTTCACCTCGCTTTATTTCATTTAATAATTTTCGACCTGATCGGTTTTTACCTTTCTTCCGTTAAAACTAAACATTACATCTACTATTAAAGACTTCGTAACGTCAAGTATAATGTTATATGTGTCCTTCTTAAGAGGCTTATGTTATTGAGCGCTAAATATTCCTCTAATTTTGTCAAAGTTAAATTGAATAGTTTTTAAAATCATTGGCCAATTTAGTGATTAACAATGATAAAATACAGTTAATCACTTTTCCTCTCGTCTTTTTGATCTTTTCATCATTCCCTAGAAAAGCCACTAGCTTTCAAAGTAAAGAAAATGCATAGTGATCTGTTGAATGATTTTTCTCAATCATAAACGCAGGAGTGACTGTCAGGAATAGATTGTCCCGTAAATCAATCAATAAGCCTACCTTCCATTATTATTTATCTTATGAATGAGGTACACCAATGAAGTGTAATTACAGTGAAAATAAAAACAATTAAGGCCCTTAAAATGGATTTCTTTACTATTGTTAAAAACGAAAGAATGTGGAATATATCGAAGGGAACAAGAGGTCATTGTCCATCACAATGGCTTTTCCGCCAAGTTCGTGAAGTTCACATTTGAATGTTTTGGTGTATTCGTTAGTCTATCCGTTCGATTGATTTTAACTTGATCTCCACTGATGACTCGTCGAATCATAAAATGTGAATTGTGAATATTTATAATTTTATACGAATAATCATAAAGCGTTGCAGACGTAAACTGTATAGCGTAATTCACGTGACATACATTTCTAAGATAATATAATTTATATGAAAATGGGAAATATATAACAGATAGTATAGCACTCATTATTTGTATTATTTAATATCGTTTCAGCAATAATTATAAATAATTATGTATACGATTGCTTAATATTTGTAAATAATTCGAGAAAAAAGATAATATATTGGAGAAGAGAAAATTCATACTTCCATCTTTCATCTCACAGATTAATTTATATTTCCATTTTTTAAACTATTTCAAAAATTTATTCATTTGTTATTTTCTCTATCTTAATTTTAATATTTCATATCTGATTTGCCTCTCTATATATTTAACCTCGAAATATCGTAATAACCAATTGAACTAATGATATAAAGTTTCTTACAGTACATTCCTTATAGTTTTATTATTAATTATTATTATAATGATAAGTTAAAAAAGGATGATATCTATCTATACATAAGCTGGTAGTTGTGTCCATATCGATATCCATCCATATTTTTATTAATATAACTGAAAAACAAATTGATCAGAAGAATGCCATTCCTTTTTTCGCCTTTTCCCATTGGCTTTATTTAATGCAAATTTTAAGGAAATCTGTAAGTTATTCTTGTCCTGTTTTTTTCTTGTTAACATATTTAAAAAATGCCTTTCCAAAATTCGCGAAAATTTTTCCATGTCCTTAATTTTTTAACAACAATGCTTCCCATTGGATTTTACGGATCGATCGATCGATCAATTCTATTCAAGCCTTGCTGATAGAAAAAAACGATAGCTTTCCTTTTATTACAGCCTGAAGTATAGTGAAAATAATTTATGCTACATTTTTCAAAATAATTTTACTGGCTTAATTTAGAATGAAAATTGTTGTTATTTTGATAATAATGCCAGGAAGAGTGGGAAATGGAAAGTGAAACGTTTTCAACTTTGTTGTTGTGAGATTTGAGAAACTGAAAAACAAAAGATCTTTTAATTAACAATTAAAAGATTCTGGGATAAATGAATTTTGTGTTTTCCTTTTGCAAAAGTTTTCTTTGAACATTAGTGTTTAATACCAATCAAACGGATTTTGATTGAAACATAAATCTAAAAAAAGTTGTATTTTCTCATTTTATAGTTGTAAAGATATTCTGCCGCAGAAGGCAGTGCGTAATTTCCTCCTTTGAATAATTTATTTAATTTTTTCTATAAGAAATGTTCGAGCAATTTTTTAATTATTTATTTTGCAATTAATTATTGATAAAACCGCGAAATTACCTTTCGACAAACCTCTGAATATTATTGTTCTCCAAGCGACGTTCTCGTTTGTGGACGAGAACGTCTTCCAAAAATAAAGCGATATGATATACCGCCATTTTATATCCAATAACCTCATTAGCTTGGCTGTCCTGTACACTGCACAATTCAGGACAACCAAGTAAGGCACATAATTCACCGCTAAGGTCGCCAAACCTCTGTGAGGAATGAAAGACGAAGTGACCGTTTCAACTGACATATTTAAGATGCATTGTTGTTATTATTAAGTGGATTATTGTCCAGCAATGATCATAGAAATAAAGATGTTGCTCATGATCATAGAAATGAAGATGTAGAAATGTGGATAATGGCAATTCTTCCGCTGAATTATTTTTGAATCGAGGTTGACCTGTGATTTCTTTTATTGTGAATTTCGTGATAAGAACAAAGATTGTGATGTTTGTTAATTCAATAGTTGAAATGCTATCAATTTAGATTCCTCGAAAAATTTGTCCAAATAAGTAAATTCAGCAAGTAAATTTCATACTGAAAATTTAAAAAAAAGGTTGATTCCGAAAGCTTCCAAATAGGTTTAAAATTTAATTTTTCGTCGACAAATTAAGTAATTACACCGATCAAATATCACAATTTAATTACTCAAAATGACAGTTCTTCCTCCGTGTGAAAATTACTATTAGATTCGATAAATGGCACTCAGACATTTTCGACGTTTTCGTTTGTGAACGAACGTCTTCCAAAAAATAACCAAGCGGGAAAACCGCCACTTCACTTTCAGTTTATTTTCTCATACACCTTGATTGCCCTGTGCAGTCTGCAGTCCAGGACAACCAAGGAAGGCACATAATTCACCCACTGGGGTCGTTTAAACCCCTATGAGGAATGAAAGACAAATTGACCTTTCAACTGTCATACTTACGATACATTGCTGTTACCATTAAGTGGGTTATTGTCTAGCAATGATCATAGAAATAAAGATAGAGTTGTTTCTGTTATAATTTTGCTTTGATATTTTGGTAGTTAATTCATTTCTCACTTTATTACTTATATTTCATTTTCACTTATTCTTCGGCTAATTCACAATTTTCATAAATTCTCTTTCTTTTTCAAATGGAAATTGAATAACTTACTTATATTTGTGTACAACTTATTTATATATTTATTTCATTAAATTATTCAAATTAAATTTGTATTGAAAAATGGATAAATGAAAATGAATTGAGGAAGGAACTTTAATTTATGTGAGATGAAGCGATAATTGGTTTTGCTAATTTCATTCATCGAAAGATATTTTATTGTTTTAACAATTCATTTTGATAATTTCAAATTATCTTTATTCCATTCATTGCATTATAATCATTTAATAGTACACTAATTCTTAATTATCCTATTTGAAATGGAAATGTTCAATTTTTCTTCTCTCACATTTTGTATGAGTAGTTTCATTTATGATTGCTATATATTTCATTAGAATATTTATGCTTCTAAATAGAATAAGGATGGTTATGTACGATTGATGAAATTGCAATATTTCAAATTACGGAATAGCTTAAAAGGATTTTAATTTCAAAAAATTATTTTAAATTATTTCATTAAAACTTTAACGATATATTTTCAAATGAAACTATTTCAGTCGAATAATGTCATTTAATTAATTGTCGAAATATGAGAAAAGGGACAGTTCAACAATTTGCATACTTCCGAAACTTTCATAGAATATCATCAACTTAACTGTAAGAAAGTTTATGTCAAATAACTTATGCATATCTTTACTTTCTATTACTTTTCGTAATAGCGCAAGTTGGAGTATAATATTAAAGATTCACTTTTTTTTTTAATTATTGTGTTTCAGAATTTTGAAATTTTACTATACTAATTATATGTAAGCATGGTAAAAATTTCTTTGGGATTTTCTTATAAAATTCCTTAAAATTTTCTTCAGAATTTTTTTAAAGGAAAATTTATTTTCTCATTGAGCAATTATACCTTTTGTTCTTTGAGATTTATGAGGCGTAAGAAAGAGGAAGAAAGGATCGAAATGAGATGAAAAGTGTTATAACTAATGCTCTTTTAGCAAAAATCTTGCCAGCTAAACGAATTTATCTATCAATTTGTTGAATTTACGTATCGCAAAGTTGTTGTTGCTGATGTCGAAGATAAGTTTGTCCTTGTTGTTGAAGATAAATTGTACATCCATGCATACATACATACATACACATATATATATATGTTTCGTGATTTAATCATTATTTACGTAACTTTTTTTTAATTTTAAATTTCATAAAAATTTGTTAGAAATGAAGGATTTCTTTTCAGAGTGGAATACGTTAGATAAAAGAAGAGAAAGTGTAAATTGCGTTTACATATGCGTTGAATATTCATTCTTCTTCATGCATGATATGTTATTATTTATTGCTTGAAAATTCACGTTTTTTGGTACTGCTTATTCTCTATTTTTCTAATGTTATTTTGACGAAGAAGAAATTGTAATTTTGCTATCGTCTAAAAACGCCGGTAGATTTTCAACCTTTCCTGAACAACTGGTACTCTCCAGGTTACCATTATTGTAATCATTGCTGCCATCATCAGAATATTATCACTTCAAAAAGTATATTAGCGGTAATATACGTAACATTCCATCACTATCCCTTGAAAGTCTCCTTCTTTTTTTCGATTTCAAAATCTAATTTTGAAAAGTAAAGAAATTTTTTCTGAAACTGATTACCGTTACTGTAATAATCGCTGCATTGCATTAATTTTAACTTTTAGGACGTCGTCTCTGTTGCATCGCCACCGCAGCTTAAGGCCGCGACGCGGCGGCCTACAGCTTCCTCTACATCATAATTATCATTATCGTCATTATTATCTCTGTCATCATCATCATCACTATTATTATTATCATAATCAAAAGCCTGAAATTGCAATACGATACGACGACGCTAAGCATCGGTTCCTTAACAAACGATGCGCGCTGTTAGTACTTTACTCTTTTCCTTATCAATTTGATCGTTACTCATCAAAACTTACAAATATCTTAAACTTGTTTGAAACAAAATTCTACTCTCATTTACTAATATTTTTCACTACGGAGATCTGCTAATTTCGAAAATTTCCAGTGTTTGAAATGTTTTATTCTAATAAGCATAATGAAATTACCGCCCTTCTTTTGTTGTACGAATGATTAGCGATCTCTCCGATGTTGTGGTGGTGTATTTGTGATACCTGTAGTATTATTTGTCCTTTCAGGTTATTTAATAATTTAAAAATTGAAGAAGTGCAATTATTAATAATGATAAGATCACGTCGGGTAAGGTCAAAAATAATCCCAAAATATTCGGATGAATTTCAAAATTTGAATTTTGAAAGTATTAAGACATTTCAATTTAAAAGCGCTGTAATATTTGCATGTAACGATAAGTGTATAACAATGTTGAAGGTAAATCATTTCAGGAATTACTGATAAAATAAATATTAATTATGTAGTAAACATAAAGTAATCAGTAAAAGATAAGAAATGATCAAAATCTCAAATTCAATTAATATTTCTGTAAAAATATTTAAAAATTTTCTCCAAGAAGTTCAATGAGACAAAAAATTATGTATTATCATTGCAACATTTTCATATATTTTTCCCACAAAAACTTTTATTATATCTAAAGATCCATGAAATTACAATAGTACTTAATTTGTCATTTTTCACAGAATAGTTTAGCCTACAGCAATCAGAACTAAAATTAGAAATGCATTTCAAATTTCAACTTTTGAATTTTTCATCAGAGAAGTTCGATAAATGTATACTTGTTACCATAATTTGTAGTCATTATAGCTGCACTTAAAATAGTAATAATTCAGTTCAAAGAAGGAAAAAATTATAGAAACATTTCGGATACATCAATTTACGAAATAATCAATTTCTTTCAAAGCTTTATTCGGGGAAGATAAGAAATCTGGTCAGAAGCAAATACATGAAGTATTTCTCCTTCTATCAAAATTTAATTATTTCTTCATTGTTCTCCTATCAATCAAATTGAATACATCTTATTTGTATAATCCATTTTCATTAAATAGCTCTATTGGCTTCAATGCGATGAGAAATAGCATTAAAAATTTATTCAAAATTTTTAAGCTTAAAATTTTTTCTATTACTTTTATTATTATTGGGAATAATTATTTCCTTTGAGGAACAAGCTTATCCTTTTAAAGCATAATTAGGCATAATAATAATTTCCTTTAAAGAACAAAGTTATCCTTTTAAGGCATAATTAGGCATAATTTTAAATTAATTTAAATTCAGTTTTTCTTCTCAATTGTATTCATTTTTTTAGCATCAAAAATAACTCATTAAAATTTAAATTTATTAACATGAAATGCATCATCGATTGCTTCTGTTTATTTGCATCGTTTAATTTTGTTTATTTCCAGCGATAAATTCTAGAAAATCCCATCTATTATTTTTCATTCGATGTGCACAAATGTTTTGCTGCCGTGGAACAGTCATTGTTAGTTTCAAATCACAGTTAGGATTTTCTGCAAATTATCCTTTCAAATAAATATATAAAGTTTGTAAACATATATGAGCAGCTAATATATTGTCATCAATGCATTTGAATGATATGCATAAGTTGGAGAGAAACTAAAATTTCATTTTCATTTCTTTGACTATTTTTTTGTTTATTAAATATTACGATTGATAACTATAATATAATTTTTTTTTACTCTGCTTTAATAATTAAGTTGAGTTTAATTAATATTGAAAATGATAATGAAATAATGCTTGAGAAATTATTATTTCATGGAAATTTTTATTTTCCTAAAAATAATTTAATGATATTTTTCATTATCATTGCATTATGTTAATTTGATGTTAATTATTTTTGGCTATTTCTATTTTCAGTAAGTTTAAAAAATGATAAAATTGTTAACTAAATTCAGTGAAATCACAACTATTCGCTTTGATTGCCAATTTCAACAAATTTTCAATTTTTTAATTTTGAAAAATTCTAATTTTATTTACTCATCCATTATGACTTTTCTAATTTATCATTTCCTATTCTTTCATAAATTCATTTATTATTTTAAGAATTACCTTTTTACATATTGTAGTAGCATTATGCTCATCAAAAATGAAAGAAAATTAGGCTTAACTTCATTCCATTCCACCACCACTACTGAAAGAAGAAAATTAGGCTTTACTCCACTCCATTCCACCACTACCATCACTACGATCACTATTACTATTACTATCATCCTATTTTATGGAACAGTAAAGAATAAAAAGTGTTTTTGGCTAAATTTTAATCTATGCCTTTTCTTTAGGATTAAATAAATATGATAATAGTAATGCTGTTATTTTCAAAATTACATTTTATATTGTTGATTGAAAGCTGCGCTTATTTTACTTTTAAATGATTGAAAACAATTTTTCATTTTCTCGTGTTGTTCTAACTGATTTGATGTTATCTTTCATTTATAAATTTCCTTATCATTTCGTTTTATTTTCTTAAAATATTATATTTTACATTTGGATAGATCCGTCTACTTGACAGTTTCATTTAATGTCATTTCTTTTCCCTTCAAAAATTTCAACTTTATTTCTAAATTAGATTTTTTCAGCTTTCTTTCTCGAATGAAGAAAGGCATTATCAAAAATTCATCACAAATTTTTTATGATAAATGGAAGCTATCTGTCAGAAAGTAAATAATACTTTATGAACTGTTCTTTTCTTTTTTTTTAATAAGACATTTTCAAAAATTCATAAATTAAACAAAATTATGCCTTTGTTTTCTATCATTTTCGTGTTTTTCTCTTTTTTTCTCTCTCTTCTCTTCTTCTTTTCTAATTCTTATCACAGTAAGAGAAAAATAAAAATTGAAAGCTGTCTGACAAATTATTATAATTTAATTGATCAAACCTCTTCAAATAATTCAACCCTTTTTCTCTATATCATTCCTCATCTCTTCCATTCTTACTTATTTTATACTATCAATTTTTGATATTTCTAATTTAAAATACTTAATTCTAATAGGCTTTTGATATGCCTTAAAAACTAATAAAATTCCAGGCTGTTGTATTTCTGGAACTGAAAATTTGAAGAGATTTGATTCATTTCGATTTGTTATATTTTTTTTATTGTTCAAAAGTTTCGTATTATTCATATGAGAAAGTGTAATTTGAACACAGAACAGCCGTAATTGCTTTTAGTTTTTGACTTGAAAGTTTTGTGGAACTTTCCGTTACAAGCACAACTGATCACTCACCATTTGCGTTTGGCAATATCTTGTCATTTTGAAATTTTCTGAAACCTTTCGGAAACTGAAGATGCCTTTGGAAACTTTTCACAATATTCATTTTAAAAAGATGACGAATAGTTTTATTAAGAATAGAGCATAGAGTTCGTAATAGTCTTTTAAGCAATAGGCATATTGCTCCACAAACTCTCACATCATGCTGAAATTTGTTGATATTAGTCGAAATTTTTTTTCAGTCTTAAATATTAGATAATTGAGCTTACTTTTTAAAAGATAGAATACGAAATGATGAAATGATATCAAATCGAGCATTTTTTAACTCTATTATCATTTCTCTTTTTTGCTCATACTATGATTAAAAATGTCTTATCAATTGATTTCCCATAATTCATTTCATAGCTGACCACTTGTGACAGCTGCAACGATAGATCTATGTGCAAGGAAATTGAATTTCAGTTGGTTAAATTAATTGAGCCCGAAAATCAAATTTTAGTTTAATTTGCATCGAGAAAGCTTTTGATTCGGTTCTGTAGAAGATACAACCATCGATTCATCCCATCTTTTCTTCTTTACCTTATAATAAATAAGTACATCATTCAACGCTATTTGAGTTCAGCATTACAAATTCATAACAAATGAATTTCCATTTTAAAAAAGGAAAAAAGTTGTTAGATTATTTTGTTCTTAAAAATATCCAATTATTAAATGATTGATATATAATACCATTCGGATGTTACATATTTTAAATGCTATTTTCCACGTTGTTAATTGGCAATTTTATTTGAGAGCTCTATCATGAATTGAAATATCTTAAATAAATGATAACGGGTATATCAAGTATCTCTACATCGATAAACATTGATATTATCAAACAGGTATAGTTAAGTAAGTAACAATAACGGAAGAAATGAATTTGATAATTTCATAGCTATGAGCTTTTCTTAATTTATTTGATAAATAATTTGACTATTGAAAATATTCGTGTTGACAATATTATTCTCACAACAACGCCATTAATTTGGATTTAAAATAAACAAACTCTTATATATTTCTTGTAAATGATTTCTTGTATTTCAGTACAATTTAATGTATTCAAAATTGGTGAAAAATAAAAGTAATGGGAATGGATGGATTAAATTTTTTGTTTATAATCAAATTAAATGACTTAAAATGATATTATTATCGGTATGTAATTAATTATTTCTATTCATCTTAAAATATCTTGCAATTCAATAATTTAAAGAATGAAGAAATTTCAATACATTTATTTTTTCGAAAATTATAAGAAATTGGTGATGGAACAGCCTGTTGGATCACTCTTATATTTCGATTATCAATTTTAAAGTTAGTTTAAATTTTTTAAAAAAATAATTGAAAATTTGAAATTGAGGAAATATTGAGAGAGAGAGAGAGAGAGAGAGAGAAGACAACAAAGCATTACTGACGTAAATCATTCAATTTTGGCTCTTTTTTCCTCTTTTACTAATACTTTTTTTTGATTTCGACATTCGTTCTTCAATTTCATTCTTCTTATTTTTCCCAATAAAATATCTTCTTCCTTCTTCTCTCTCTCTATCCCTCCCTCTCTCTCTAAAGAAATCTTTTTTGATCATTTTTTTGAATTACAAATTTAAAATCTTATAAAGTGTCACATATCCAATCCATATGACATATTAAAATGTCTTTCTGAAATCATTTTTAATATTTGTAAATCAGAAATACTGCATTTTATTCGACATTCAGTCAATATCGATATTATATTGAACAATTTGAATATTATATTAATGAAATGAATTTCTGTTGAATTTTCATTTTGCATATAAATATGAACTTTTCTTATGATAAAGCAAAATTTATTATTCATTTAAATAAAGTATTTTATCAGAGATGAATGGAAGAGAAGGTTAAAATGTCCTTAAAATGTAAATAACCTTTGTTAGATTACGGAACTTTTTATTGAACTTAATTAAAATTTGAAAGTGATTATTTTTAAACCCGAATTTCTTCAAAATTAAGAATTTTTCATTATTTATTGTATGTATGTACTGTTGACAGTTTCATATATGTTTTCCGTTTGAGCAAATTATAGTGATGTCAGATATACCATATGATTTACATTACCATGACTTAGATGATAGTAAGAATGGAATTTAAATTAAAATTTAACTTGATTAGGAAGTAGTCTTGTTTGGGCTTCATTCTACTTTTAGACCAGCTATTCATATCTAAATCAGATTGCTGCTTCTAAATTTTATCAGCTCAAGAAGTGCATAGAAAATTTTCAAAATTCTATTTACAGGAAATAATTTGTTAGGTTCATGATATTATAATGCATTTGGGATAGATTAAAATATTTCGTACGATCATTTATTTCTTACACTTTGAATAATAACACTTAAAAAAAAGGAAAAATTAATTAACTTTAATTAATTATGCATAAATTATTATGAGCAAATTGATCATATCCGATACGAAAAAGGTATCGATTACAAATAATTTTCTTTTTAAACAAACTTATTCAGAGATAACAATGTGCAACATTTCACAAACATTTTTCTTCTGATTAATCGTAATTTTTCGTCTTCTTTTTTCCACTCTATGAATTTTCTCTTTTGATAATTCATTTCGCTATTTGTTAAAGATATAATGCTCCATAATTATAATTAAAATTAATTAATGGACAGAAGCGATTGTATAAATAAAAGCGCTCTATTAGTAATTGTGTAGAATTTAGTAAATAGTTGTCCAAAAATTTAACTTTTTATTTCTTTTAATTTTTACAAAATTTTGTAAAATTTAGAAAACAAATGTGCTTATAAAATTAGGCTCTAAATATTCAACAAAAATTATTGCCTTAGCTCTCTTAAAAAGCCTATTATCAATACTGTTTACTCAATGAATACACTTAAGAAAAGTTCCTCTTGAATAGATTTATTTCTATCCTAAAATAAGTTGTAAAAAAAGTTTCTTTTTATTCTATGAGAAAATGGATTCTAGAATTTTAGAATTTTAGTTTGCTCTCCATTGATAAATCATCAAATCATAAAATGTGAATTGTGAATACTTATAATTTTATACGAATAATCATAAAGCGTTGCAGACGTAAACTGTATAGCGTAATTCACGTGACATACATTTCTAAGATAATATAATTTATATGAAAATGGGAAATATATAACAGATAGTATAGCACTCATTATTTGTATTATTTAATATCGTTTCAGCAATAATTATAAATAATTATGTATACGATTGCTTAATATTTGTAAATAATTCGAGAAAAAAGATAATATATTGGAGAAGAGAAAATTCATACTTCCATCTTTCATCTCACAGATTAATTTATATTTCCATTTTTTAAACTATTTCAAAAATTTATTCATTTGTTATTTTCTCTATCTTAATTTTAATATTTCATATCTGATTTGCCTCTCTATATATTTAACCTCGAAATATCGTAATAACCAATTGAACTAATGATATAAAGTTTCTTACAGTACATTCCTTATAGTTTTATTATTAATTATTATTATAATGATAAGTTAAAAAAGGATGATATCTATCTATACATAAGCTGGTAGTTGTGTCCATATCGATATCCATCCATATTTTTATTAATATAACTGAAAAACAAATTGATCAGAAGAATGCCATTCCTTTTTTCGCCTTTTCCCATTGGCTTTATTTAATGCAAATTTTAAGGAAATCTGTAAGTTATTCTTGTCCTGTTTTTTTCTTGTTAACATATTTAAAAAATGCCTTTCCAAAATTCGCGAAAATTTTTCCATGTCCTTAATTTTTTAACAACAATGCTTCCCATTGGATTTTACGGATCGATCGATCGATCAATTCTATTCAAGCCTTGCTGATAGAAAAAAACGATAGCTTTCCTTTTATTACAGCCTGAAGTATAGTGAAAATAATTTATGCTACATTTTTCAAAATAATTTTACTGGCTTAATTTAGAATGAAAATTGTTGTTATTTTGATAATAATGCCAGGAAGAGTGGGAAATGGAAAGTGAAACGTTTTCAACTTTGTTGTTGTGAGATTTGAGAAACTGAAAAACAAAAGATCTTTTAATTAACAATTAAAAGATTCTGGGATAAATGAATTTTGTGTTTTCCTTTTGCAAAAGTTTTCTTTGAACATTAGTGTTTAATACCAATCAAACGGATTTTGATTGAAACATAAATCTAAAAAAAGTTGTATTTTCTCATTTTATAGTTGTAAAGATATTCTGCCGCAGAAGGCAGTGCGTAATTTCCTCCTTTGAATAATTTATTTAATTTTTTCTATAAGAAATGTTCGAGCAATTTTTTAATTATTTATTTTGCAATTAATTATTGATAAAACCGCGAAATTACCTTTCGACAAACCTCTGAATATTATTGTTCTCCAAGCGACGTTCTCGTTTGTGGACGAGAACGTCTTCCAAAAATAAAGCGATATGATATACCGCCATTTTATATCCAATAACCTCATTAGCTTGGCTGTCCTGTACACTGCACAATTCAGGACAACCAAGTAAGGCACATAATTCACCGCTAAGGTCGCCAAACCTCTGTGAGGAATGAAAGACGAAGTGACCGTTTCAACTGACATATTTAAGATGCATTGTTGTTATTATTAAGTGGATTATTGTCCAGCAATGATCATAGAAATAAAGAGAGTTGTTTCTGTTATAATTTTACATGATTTGCTTTGATTGTTCGTAGTTAATTCATTCTACTTCATTATCTATGTTTCATTTTCACTTATCATTTGTGATCTTATGGATTTTCTGATAAGAACTAGGATTGTGATCTCTGCTAGTTAGTTAATTTTCAATGGATTATTGAAGTGTTATCAATTTGCACCCTCTCGAAAATTTTGTTTAGTGATAAATTCTATATTAAAAATTTAACGGAAGATTGGTTTTGAAATGCTCAAAGTTTCCCTTAAGATTCGTTTTACTTACCGACAAACTAAATAATTAGGCTGATTAAATAGCAGAATTTAATTACACAAGTGACAGTCTTTCCACAGTCTTTCCATTATATTACTATTAAAACTCGCATAAATCAACCGAAAATCTTAACGTTTTCGGCGTGTCTGAACGAACGCCTTCCAAAAAATAACGAGGTGAAAAACCACCTTTCATTCGAACAGTATATGTGTCGTTGGGGTATTTGCCCAACCTTTGTGAAGATAGGACAAATACGTCTTGACTAGCTTTCATATGGAACTTAAGATATCGCTGCTGTCATTAATGAGTTGATTGTTGTCCAGCGATGATCAAATAAATGAAGATGTTGCTTTTCTTTTCATGAGACCAGCAAAAACAACTATTTTAACGAAGTTGTGTGAATTGCATTTAATTGCTGATTCTCACTTAATCCTCGTTTACTTCCCTTCATTAATTATATCTTACCTCATTTATTCTACGCATTCCCTTCAAATTTCATTTTCTACTTTTTTCGATCTCTCAGATCGTTCGGTTTATGGCAGTTTTGCTTTGAATTATTTGCAAAGTTCAATCGATTATTCTTGTCATTATAATTTCATATTCTATTTTACAATGTGAAATTTAAAGATATATGAAATTTGTTTAAGAGAAAAGGAAAGCTGCCATAAGAAGACATATATTTTAATATTTTTTTCAAGTGATTAATCGATAATTCTTTTTAACTATTTCATATCAAAGATAAGATTGCAATGAGATTAAAATTTTTCAACTCTTTCCTATTACTTAAGGAACAATTACATTTTAATATCTTCCGTGAAGCTGTCACCAAATTCAAAAAACAATTCCTTTCTATTTATATTCATATCGAAGATAAGATTGCAATGGGATTCATGTTTAAGTTTGAATCATTATTATATATAATCGTTTCATGATATATACATTATCCAAAATTTTTTACCTATTTAAATGGCCACTTGATCGGTTCGTGCAACTTTGTTAACATCGATGTAGTAATTGTGATATCCATTGTCAATGAAGGAAATGCATTGTGTGAAACTAATTGAGTTAGTGGTTATATCGGTTTTTCAAAAATTTTTCATTGAAAATAGGCCCTCAATCCTTCATTATTTTTGTCCAATTTTCCCAAAATAAATTGAAATAATTTTGAAATATTGAAAAAGAATGCCTCAAAGAACTATCAAATTGTGTTTTTCTTTCATTTTATTTCTTTCAAAATTTGCAACTTTCATCTATCGCCCATTATCCTTCCCTTTATCCTTCTCCCATTATCCTTCCTCATTTATATCTAATTGTCACAAACTTTGGATGGCTAAGAGCGATAATACAAATGAACATTTCTCTTCCTTTTTTTCCCTATATAAAATTGATGGATTAATATTATAGGAAGAAGCGGTAATGTCCCACTTCGTGGCTACTTTAACCTCTTCTTCGTGGGAGAAAAATTTTCTTTTTTTTCGAAAATTTTCTTCTCGTTTTTTTCTCCTTTTATTATAATTTTAAATTCTTTAAAAAATTGAATCGATCGGTGAACTTTGAATGCTTAAATAAAATTTAAGTTTGTTGCAAATTGATTATGTCTAAAATTAAGCAATTATTCATTCATAAATATATTCAACAATAAGCACTTAAATTTTGTTGGCTCATTTCGATATTTCTTTTTTCATTATTTAAATGTTTACTACGATGAACAATATCGCCGGAGAATTTTAAATCTCATTTTTATTCACAAATTTTCTTTTTTCAATTCTCTAATCTTTTAATGAATCGCCGCAATGTTGGCAAAATTAGACTAAAAAAAATAAATAAATTCGAAAGAAAGCTTGTTGCCAAGAGCATCAATATTTGACCATTGGTCATAGTTGATTGGGTCATAAAGACAGACAGCATTGGTCGAAGCAAATAGAAGTGAGCTAAAATTGCAAGATATCATTAATATTTCAGGATGACGTGTTAGCTTGAATTACTTCGCAGCACTACTCATTCAGCGCTTCATCATAAATTTCAACCCTATTTTATTATTTTTTTAGAGCAGATACTACTAAAATCTATCTCTAGGCTCTTTTTTTATTCCAGTGTATTATCTCATATCAAAGGAGCCAACCTATCGTTACTACCTTCATTCTATTTTTGAAAATAAAAATTATTCGCAAAAATTAATTACTGCTAAATGAAATTAAGTAAGTATCGCTGAGATGAATATAAGTTAATTAACAAAATTTCCTTCATTTAAATGAATTCTATTGGCAGCTAATTCTTCTTGGAATCAGCGTTGGCTGAAGACAGATGAAAAAAGTAATAAGAAGGAAGGTGGCAAAGAGATATAATTTGCAAATTGAAGTTAAATTCGTATTTGAAATAAATTACTTTCTGTTTATAATTTATTGTTACTATAATTACTATAAATTGGCAATGGAAGCATTTCCTATTTAAGGGAGAAAATTTAACAGTTTCATCAAAATTTCTTATCGTTGAAAAAGTCTTAGAGAGGACAGAAAATGATGCATTATTCAGTTGCATATTAATTTTTCACGTCTTTTCCCACAAATGAAATCTGAAATTCGTTACTGTTTTTCGAAAGCTTTCGTTAATTTTCTAAAATTCATTTAATTTTTAATTTTTTTCTGGAATTTTATTTCCTTTTTTTGCTTTAATTTTGTATTATCTCAGAATGTTACTTTCATATTTTTGACCTTAACTTATACATATAAATTAAGAAAATTCCAAACTTTTATCCTTCAACTTTATTTAGGCTTGAAATGGATTTTGAGTGAAAATCCTTTCCTCTAAGACTATAACATATAAAACAATTTCCTCGATGTATTGAATTTCTCTTAAATTGATTCAAAGCTGAATCCATCCCTAAGCAATGAACGATAATTGCTATTCTTCCTGGCATACATTTTTCGTGAAACATAAAACTTAAAAGTAATCACAGTGTAGCTAACGTTTACTTTTTGTCCAATTTTCGCCAACTATAGCATTTTTTTATCGCTCTTATATTTGACAATTTCAAATTTGTCAAATTTATTTATGTTTATACGAATAAATTTGGACTACTTTACACGTACGTATACGAATTACGTAATACGTTTAAATACACGTGTATGGATAAATGAATTACGTGTAACTCTAAATGTCTCCTTTAATATATATTTTTAATTTTCCCTTTTTGAATTCTTAAACAAAAAATTTTTTTGCATTGTTCCATTGTCATTTGTAAAAAAAATTCTCTGGAAAATAAGCTATTTAAAATATATATTTTTTGATTATCAAAACAGGAAATCCTCTTCATCATATTGATTTATATCATCGACTTATCGTTAGTCCTCAAATAAGCCTCTCCATCCTTCTTCGAGCAACCAGTGATTAATTTTAAGAGTTCTAAACAATACATGTCTGGAGGTCTTTACTTCTAAATGAGAATCAGCTGCCAGGAAGTTAATTCTTGGATGTACGATGAAATAACAAAATTCATTGCCGAAAATATTAAAAATAAAAAATTTTTTGTCCCTTTACTTAGAAATTCATCAACAAAAAATTTACTATACAATTTGCAGGTTTGCACATTTATAAAATTAAGTTGCCAAAGTTTAGATGAATAATTAATTCGGTAATTTTACTTCATTTCCTCATTTCCAAAATTGATATCTTAGTTGGAAGCCTGATATTTGCTAATTAACCGGAAAATCCAGGTGTTGATCAGAATGAAATGAATACAACTACGAGGAGAATATCATCATTGGGAGAAGAAAAAGAATGCCAAGAATAATTCAATAAGCTATCTCATTTACAAATATAAATACGGAAAAAGTGCGTCAGTCATTTCAAAAATCCATTTTGTGTACTAATAATAGCAACTATTTTCCCTATAGCTTCCACCAAAAAGGACTGATAATTCAAATTTCATTGCTGACATTGACATAATGCATTTGAGGAATAATCAGAATAGAAGCAATTTGAAATGAAATGACGAAGATCAAAATTCCCATCAATGCTGTCACTAAAAAAGCTAACTGTCATATGATAAGTGTATGTATTTGTTATAGAAGTGAAGGATTGATTTTGTTGTGTAATATTTGTGAATACACTACGGGATAGTGGATTGAATTGAAATACGAGATGTATAAACTTGATGTTATTTGATTGATAGCAAAAATTTTATTGATTGATGATTTCATTAAAATTATCCTATTTAAATAAATTTAATTCGATAAATTTGTTGAAATATACTGAGAGAGAGGTTAAAGGTCAATGGTCATTGTGAGAGAATGGTCATTGTAATTGTCAATGGTCATTGTAATTGTGAGAGAGAGAGGGGGAGAGAGAGGGAGAGAGAGAACTACTTTTTTTTGAAGCTTTATATGATGGAAAAGAATGAGCAAATTGAGAAATGACTTTAAAATAAAATGGGATTCGATTGATCGTCCGTCCATTTTGTCCCAAACAAGGAAGGAAAAAAATGAATCATTCATTACTAAGCAAAAGCGTTTTCTTTCTCTTCTCATATTTGTTGGATGCTTCCGTTTTTAAGGATTACCATTTCCTTTTTTAGTCATTGGCCAATTATTTTCTATTCCCTTTGGCTAGTAGTACATTATACTAAGTGAAAATGAAGCAAAAAGTGCTAAGTTTATGAGAAAGGTGTCAATTATTCTATTCCGGATAGCAAAAAGTGTTAAGTTTATGAGAAAGGTGTCAATTATTCTATTCCGGATAGCAAAAAGTGTTAAGTTTATGAGAAAGGTGTCAGTTATTCTATTCCGGATAGCAAAAAGTGTTAAGTTTATGAGAAAGGTGTCAGTTATTATATTCCGGATAGCAAAAAGTGTTAAGTTTATGAGAAAGGTGTCAGTTATTCCGAACTATTATTATTCTCCAAATCATCGAAAAAAAACTATTGTTCCATTTTTAAATATTAAATTTCATTTCAGTTATTTTATTTGTTTTTTTTTGTTGAATAATCAATTAATTAATTATAAAATTCATTCATATTCATTGCTTATATTACAATTTAGTATAAATTAAATGAGTATATTACTGATAATATTGATATTATCATCTAAAATTATCATTACAATTTATAATCTTTTTCAGCTAAACTTTTATCTCGCTCTTTTTCTTCTTCTTCTTCCTTCTAACCTTATCACATCTTCGTTCTCTATCTCTTTATCTCTTTCAATGACTGATTGATATCCTATTGATAATAAAATTATTGATTGAATGGACTTTAAAATGTACCTAAATATTCCTTCTCATTCATTTTCTCTGTTCATTATTTTATTCATTCTTTTCTTCTGCTATTTAATCATGCTTAAAACAAATGTTTAATTAATGATTACCACTATTAATACACTAATACTAATACTGTTTATATTATTGCCATCATCATCATAACATCTTCCCAATCTTGTTTACCATCATTTCTCATCCCTTTCTCTTTCTCACTTTCTTTCCTACAATTTTAGAACAAATAATTTTAACTGATAATGATTAAATTGATTTCGTGATGAGATTAAATTATTGTTTAGCATTTCTAATAAAGTCAAAATGTATATCATAATAAAAATGATCAGGTGGTTTATGTATTTTAGATTATAATTTAAATATTAAGCGTGACTTTATGTAATTTGAAATTCTCTTTTCTCTTCATTTACCTTTCTAATGAAAAAGGAATTGAATATTTGGTTTTTTCTCTTTATTTATTTCACAATCTTAAAAATACTCACTTCAAAATCTATTCCTTTTTCATTTATAAGCATTAAATTACTACCAAAATAACTTAACAGTTTCAAATTTCCATTTATCATTTCACATATTTAACCTTTCATTAAAAAGTTAGATGATAATTTGAGGTATCTCTTTCCTAAATATTTTATGTTATATTGAAAAACAGAAGTGGAACAAAATTTGTGCAAAATACTCCATCTTTTATAGTGTTTGCTAAATTTTCATAACTGCCAGCGCCGTAATAGCCATTTTCATTTTCATAACTATCCTTCAAATCATTTAATGCCTTTTTTTTAGGTAATAAAAGGAAACTGTGAGCAATTTAACTTTTCATTTCCTTCCTCTTTTTTTGTTGATAATTTGCAGAGGGAAAGGTGCAAATTTTAATTTTAACATTATGAAGTAACTTCTTTCTCTCTCTTATGCTTCCGATAATTTAATTCAGAAGGTGGTAATAAGAGGATTTCAGAAGGTGGTAATAAGAGGATGACAAAAAAGCAAACAATCTATTTGAACTAAAATGACAAAAAAGCAAACAATCTAATTGAACTAAATTGTTGAAATTTTCTAATAATTTATTTATATGAGATTTCAAACAAATTTTTGCACTAAATTTTTTTGGGTAAAAATTAAATATGTAAATCGTTTGATTTTCCAAAATGAATAATTAATTGCTTAGTTGCACATTAGCAAACCAAATTATGTTAGTGAACTTCTTCAGTCTGTCTATAGTCTGTCTATATTCTTCAGTCTGTATATCTTATCACTAAATAATATATATATATATTCATTGATTGTTATTTCATATAAACTTTCTCATTTATTGTAACCTTTCCTTTATCCGTACAATTATTTGACCAATAATTCGGTTATTGTAATAGCAAATTTTATTCACAGATAAGCATCCCAACTAAAAGAGAAGAAAGAAGCAAAAGAAGACAAATTCTACACCAAGCAGAAATGGAAACATTCAGCAATTCTATTCGCTTTCTTCATAGAGATAAATATATTATGCTATTATTGATCATCGATCTAATATAGGTTTGGTGATATTTTTAATTAGCATTAATTTAATCTATTATCATATGTACCGGTATTGCTACTATTAATTGATACTACTACTACGATTATTACAATTGTTACTGCTGCTACAACATTTATTATTGCTATTTTCCTACAGTAGAACAACATAAAGCTATTAGTGAATTAGAAATAGTTGAATAATTAATAAGGACAGTATAATGGAAATATTGAAATTTGGTTGACGAATAAGTTGTCGTAAGCTAATAAACGAAAAAGCTATAGGAAAATTAGTCAAAGGATTACATAAGAAATTAAGAAAAGTTATGCATAACAATGCCAATAATAGCAAAATTTTTTAAATGCATAATTTATTTTCTTTCAATAAATTAATTACTCTTACACTAAAAATGCTATTACCACTCTTATCATTCATCTTACTTTTACTTTACTATACTTATTGATAGTGTTTTATTATTCTTATTACATGCTGTCACTTTTGCATATACCCTTGATATAACTTAAATTAACGCATATGTGAGCATACATTTATTTGAAAGATTAAATTATCAAAATATCAACCATACAGCTAAAATTCTACTGAAATAAGCTGATAGAGCATCTTACTTCTCTATTACAATTTACTATTACTACTATTATTATTAGTATTAGTGTTAATTATTATTAATTGCTATTATTGAATTTCAATTCAAATTATTTAAAATACATCAGATAACTTATTACTACTGATGTTGCCATAAACAAATTTAGCATCGGAATAGAGTTTAATTGAAGATTTGTTCGAATTTCAAACGAAATTTGATACATCATCGAAGAATTCAACAATTTCATCTAATAAGTACTGATACCAGCTATTATTACTGCTACCGTTTATTAACACATTTTGGTGACTACCTGAATAAAAAGTAGCATATCCGCATGGCGTTGTCGTTATGAAAACAGCGGTTTTTGGTCACGACGAAATATGCGACGATACAACATTATCGCTGAACAGTAGTGCCATACCGCCGCTAACATTTGCACCACCGGCAGCCCTATCCGTTTCCTCATCCTTACAAATCCGTTGCGGTGGTGGCAGTGTCGTAAATGCTGTAAGCAGCTATCGGTCGCATCATCCGCGACGCACTTCACGAATGCAAGATGTAAGTATGCTTGTTCACTAATTAGCAAGCATTCTATTTGACGCTATCATTTTTACTTTTTGTTTGATTATTTAACATTTCCTTCAGTTCGTTTTAATTTTCCCAATGATAAGTTTAATCTCAGAAATCAAAATTTGAAACTCTGATGACTACTTCAGAAATCAAAATTTGAGATTCTGATGGCTACTTCAAGGCAATTATTTCTCTAAATTAGTAACAACAGAACGTTGTGTTACTATCGAATTTCTTATCTCATTTCATTTTGAAACTTTTTTATCATATTTATTTTTCAGTATAATTTTATTTTTTCTTAACTTTAAAATTTTCAACAAAAATCTTAAAGATTTTGTTGAAAATCGTTGTTGCTATGTTAGCCTTTCTTTGCTAACAAAAATAAGAAATTAAATTCTTTTCTTTCATAAATTACAAAAGCTTAAATTTATTTTTCTATTACCAGTCATTTAAAATGGACGTTTAAAATCAATCATAATTTTATTTTATGTTTATAAAATGCTATTAAATTAGTTGCGTCATCTCTGGCTGATGCCTGAAAATTACGATGAAATTAATCAATAGATTGATTTTTGGTGAAGGATAATTTAATTTGCTTTATATGCTTTGTTAATATATTTCCTTCTTGCTTTTTCTTCTCCTTAAAAATATGCTTCTATTTTTAAAACATCAAATCTTTAATGTATTAATTCATTTTAGCCATTGGAAGTTGATTAGTGTGAAGTAAATAAATTTCACTTTTATCGTAGGTCATTATGTCATATAGTAAAAAATTTCTAAGTAACTTTTGAATTACTATTGGCCTCATAATATTTGGATCTGAATTCAAATTTAATTTGAAAATTAAAAGTTAAAAAGAGAAAAAGAGGGCAGAAATGGATAAATTCCTGTTTAAAATCAACTTTTATTTAATTTCGATTAAATAATTCACTTTGATATATTATTTCTTAAAATCTCATAAAAATGAAAATTACTAATTTTCTAATATCTCTTAATTGTTCGCATATCTTTTTCGCTTTAAACAAAAATCAAAAATTTTACTAAGGTGTCACTTCAATCGATGTATACTTCACTAAGGTGCCACTTCAATCGATCATACCTTACCCTTAGCTCTTTTTTCTTCTCTCTTCTTTTTTAAAACTGTTTCAAATTTTTAAATTTTATTATGGAATTATATAGCTGTTTGGAGAGATGTCTACTTCTCACATATTTGCACTATAAATCTTCGCTATTTTCTTTTCTTCTTTCATTACAATTATAATTATTTATCCATTATGTCTTTTTTCCACTAATTGTTAGTACTGAAATATTTCACGGATACCATTATCACATTATCAGCTCATTTATACTTCTTAAAATTAGGTTCTTTTTTTTCCTTTTTTCTTTTTTTTTGAGATATTTTAGTTTGTTATTAAATTCTAACTATGTTTATATCTCTGAGAAAATATAAAAAGTATTATTAAGTTTGTATTTTAATCGCTTATCGAAATGATTTCCTCAAAGAATTTTCAATTTTTTTTTGTTTCCGAAATTCTCTTTAAATGCTCAATTTTGGAACTTACAACGTTACATTTATATTATGTGCATTTTCTGCATAGCTCTTTTTTCAACATTATCCCTTCCATTATTCAAAATGTGTTGAACCGGAAAATTTTTGGAATCTTATCGTTAAAAATTTTTTATTAGACAAATATAGCTGTAATAATATCTTCTTATTATTTATTTTCTCTCTCTCTCTCTATCTCAGTAAATTTCATTGTTATGATAATGAATGAAATGTTTTGTTTTATTAACACATACAATTATATCCTCTATCAATTTGTGACTTCTGAATCAGATGACGTTAGTTCGATTCTGAATCGAAGGAACAATTAGTTAGTATTATTGTTTTTAATTTTCATTCTCTCTCTTCTCTTCTTCTTTTATGTTTACAGTATATAATTTCACGCTTCACGTTTAACAACTTTTTCCTTTTCTCTTCCATTTTCAAATAGGGAATGAATAAAGAAGAATTTATTTATTTTTTTTAAATAAAAGAAATTCAGATGAGTAATTTTTCCGTATTTCCGGAATTGTAGTAATTTGGGCGTATTCCCGGTTCGTTATTTTTCTGGTTCTATGATCTTTTTTAAAGCATAATATACTTACTTTTTCATATTTATTTTTGCATCGATGGTTTTTTGAATAATTCAAAATTTCTCAGAAATTAAATTTTATTAAATAAATTAAAATAAACTAAGTTTTTCATCAATTCGAAATTATTTTTTATTTATACTTTTTTCAATGATTTTTATTTAAATTTAAAAATTTTTTGAAAGGTAATTAAAGAGAAAAGCATTAAATTTCGAATATTAATTTTCTCTTCAAAAATTTTGCTAAGTTTCCTTTTCTATTCTTCACAATTTCTTCACCTGGAAAATTTTTATTACGAGAATAGAAGTTATTACTACTTTTTCAGGAATCAAGAATTTAGTAATGATGCTTTTTAGTATGGTGAATGTGTGCTAGATAAAATTAGATTTTCTTGATAAAATACACTTGAAAGAGAGGGGGAGAGAAAGAGAGAGGGAGAAAGAGAAGTGGAAGAAGTTATTTAGGTAAATATAAATTTTATTTTGTGGAAGTAATCGGATTTACAAGTGAAACAGATAACAAGAGCACCAAATCCTCTTCACTTTTGTTTCCACTCTAAGGAATCTTCCGGCTTCTTTCAGTATTCAGTAAAATAATATGCAACAACCAAAAACCAACCCGAAGAAGGGAAATTTTACTGAGTTCGATAATGGAATAAGTATGGTATTGCCATGGTTATACCTTTATTAGATGCA
>CAKAEH010002048.1:0-16687 GCA_916381525.1 Cercopithifilaria johnstoni
AGAATTATATATATATATAGAATTACTATATATATATATATATCTTAATTACTATATATTTATATATTAGAATTATAAATTTATAATGAAAATAATCTTACTGATAATATTGATATAATTACGGCACAGCATAATATAGATATATCAGTATTAATAAAATTATTTTTTCAAGCTTTTATTTAAGAATTAGGATTAATTAGTACGTTAGAAATTATAAACAGCAATTACTATATATATTGTATATTTATTCAAAATTCAACAATTCCAGGTCATTTCTGAATCCCAAATTCTTTATTTCAACATAATGTATAGCTAACGTTGGATGGATTATAAGCAGCAATTACTATATATACTATGTATATATATATGTATATATATTCAGAATTCAACAATTCCAGGTCATTTCTGAATCCCAAATTCTTTATTTCAACATAATATATATCTACTACAAATTTTCTTCACATTCTTAATTTAATATATCAAATGACGTATAGCAATTTCAGAATTACTTTATTCTAATTGCATTTTTAATCTTATTTTGCATAATGCATATTTTTGTTAAAAATCCTATTTCATTATGCTAATTTTATCACAATACGATGTTATCATAATGATGTCTAACTTTTATGTTTGCATTGTACACAAAACGAAAATTGTACACAAATCATACACGATCATACGCTATTTATCTAATTTCAAATACGTGATTCTCATTATTGATTGTTTTCCCAATTATATATTTGTTTTGACTGATATGGCAAACAATATAACTGATATTACTTTAAGCTTATAATTAATTATTATTTAGACATTAATTGTAACGAACTATACTAATTTAATAAGAAATAAAAAAGAGAAAATTTTTAAAAAGAGGAAAAACTAATTAATAATTATTCTGTTAATGAGAATAAATTTTATTTTAACTTTTGAAATATTAATATTATACTTAAAAGAAATGAAATATTATTTACAAATAAAACGAATTTTGAATTGATTTTTAGAAAAAGAAATATTTAAGAATTGCCATAAATGATTGTTTTATAATTTAAGGCATATTGTTGGATGGTAATAATATAAATAGTAATGATAATAATGATTTAAATAATCAGCAGTAATAATGATAATTAATTTTGATAATAGTTAATTTTAAATTTTAATTTTGATAAATTAACTTTTATGGTAATAATAATGATAAATAATTCTTGTAATTTGATTAATTTTAAATTTTAATTTTAATAAATTATTTGAAATAAAATTACGATGATTTTTTATGATAATAAATTAAATGATTATTGTGATGTATTATTATAATTATTATTTGTATATATGAACTATATCTATCATTTGTATGATAATATTATATTATCATAAAATGAACATTCAATTGAAACAATCACGTACATACGTACATTCATACGTGACTATTATTATATCTTATATTATTGCTAATATGACGCAAATGACTGCACTGATAATGGATAATAATATTATCATATGTACATTTTTATCAATTAGTATTTATATATTACATTAAGTAATAACATTAACATTATTATAATCATTATAAAGTAGGATATTATTATAATTATTATCATTTATTATTTTTTATTATTATTTATTATTATTATGTTATTATTATTTATTATAATATTTTATTGTTATCAATATTTAACTATAAGCAAATTATTCTGATAACAGTACTACAATCATCATTGCAACAGATAACAGAAGGGTAGTAAATTTTCCGAACTTTGTATTTTCCAATTATCCGAATTGTATGAAATAACACGAAAGTAATTAATTAAGACTGAAAGAAATTTAATGACGTAATTTTAATCATTTAAAAAATGAAAAACTAAAATAGAAGAGGAAAGAACTGATTCCATAGATATTTCAATCAAAATGAAAACATTTCGAGAAATGAACAAAATTTTTTGGATTTTAGAAAAGGAGAAGAGAAGAGAGAAATTAAAGTGAAAAATAAAATGAGAGAAAACATCGAATGAAATTGAAAGCATTGCTTGATATACTGAACTTGTCATCGAATATTTTTAACAATAACAACAACAACAACAACAACAACAACAACATAATGGAATTAGTAAATCGATTGAAATGAAAAGCAATAATTGTAAAAACATTTCCGCCTCTTCGTTTATCTCCTAATTAGGCCTAATAATAAGATTTTATATAGAAGAAGAAATTGTGCCTTAATTCTTATGCTAAAAGTAATTAATTAATTTTTTTTCTTGTTTTTAACATATTTGTACCAAATTTTAAGTGCATTAAACAAAAAGGAAAATAATTTATTTCGAATTGTTTCAGATTTATAAACAACGAAAATTCCAATTATTGATAAATTTTAAGATGTGATAATTATGAATGTGATAAGTAATAATTATGAGTAAATACGTGTAATACGTCAGATGAATAAGTACGTGCAAGCACGTTAGTGAATAAGCACGTGTAATACGCTGGTGAATAAACACGTGTAATACGTCAGATGAATAAGTATGTGTAAACACATTAGTGAATAAGCACGTGTAATACGCTGGTGAATAAATACGTGCAATACGTCAGATGAATAAGTGCGTGCAAACACGTTAGTGAATAAGCACGTGTAATACGCTGGTGAATAAATACGTGCAATACGTCAGATGAATAAGTGCGTGCAAACACGTTAGTGAATAAGAACATGTAATTTGTTAGATCAAATGATAACTTCAGCAAATAATCGTACTAATCTTAAGTTGTAAATAAAATGTTAAAGATTTCAAACACAAATACAACTTCCGAAATTGGAAATTTCAGAAAATTTTTTACGAAATAATTTATTAATTTATTAATTAAATTTCTTCAATGAGTATGATATAAAATTCATTTTTAAATAATTTTCTGAAAATAACAACGAATCACTTATCACCAAATAATAAATAAATGACAGCTTTCAAAAAAAAAAGGAGAAAATGTTAGTCATAGCATTAGTCATCGAAATATTAATATTTATATATATTTCCACATGACATCATAATTTTAACTTTTAACACTTCACATGCCAAATTTAAAATAATACATTGTTTTCTTCCACTTCAACTTATAAACATTGGAAGATTCAAATTATTAGGAATCAAATTACAAAATCAAACTTTCTTTTAAGACATAAAAAATGAATAAGACGTTAAAATTTTACATTCAATATTTTAGTATAATTGTATGCATATGACTCATTAACATCAGCTAATTTCCGTTTGTTATATTAATTGTTTTGAAATTTCAATTTAATGTGCGTGTGTGTGTGGGTGTGTGGGTGTGTAGGTGTGTAAGTGTGTAAATATGTGAGTGTGGGTATGTGTGCGGATCGGTGTGTGGGTGTGTGTGTGTGCGTGTGTGTGCGATAGTTATTGCTATTAATTATAATTTATAAATTAAAAGTATAATTTGAAAGAAATAATTTATTCAAATTAAATGAATTTATTTTTGTAGAAATGAAGAATTAAATTTTAATAAATTTTAAACAATTTTCATTTCTAAATCATTGCTCTCACTCAAATTGATACTATTTTTCGTCTTAATAAACTCTAAGTTTTTTGTTAAAAGAAAGTAATTAATGCTTCACTAAGATAAATATTTAAAAACAAAGTTTAATCTGTAGGATGCATCAATTAAAAATTCCGCAATATCATTGTGCCGTAGTAAATTGACTTATTAAAATTTATGAACTTTCAGGTGTTAACTAATTTATTAAAATTTATGTTAACTAATTTATTAAAATATATGAATTTTCAGGTGCTAACTAATTTATTAAAATTAATAAATTTTCAGGTGTCAACTAGTTTATTAAAATTAATGAATTTTCAGGTGTTAACTAATTTATTAAAATAAACTAATTTATTAAAATTAATGAATCTTCAGGTGTCAACTTAAAAGTATATCGTAGGATGAAAATGGAAATAAAAAAGAAGCAGAAAATCAAAGTTTACGAGAATTTTCAAAAGTTATGAGATGAAATAAAATGAACGAATAAATGGAACGGTTGAATGAAATTGAATAGAATGAATAAATGAATAAACAAATTAAGTTATAATATCAATTTTATTTAACTATCCAAATATCCGCTTTTTTTCACTATTTATTTAAACATATCTTTCAATTGTTTGTCTTTTTGCTAAAGTAATTCATTCTAATTCATTCCTGCAATTCATTCTAACAATTCATTCCAGTAATTCATTCTAACAAGTCATTCTTTAATTCATTTTAATTCATACCAGTAATTCATTCTAACAATTCATTTTATAATTCATTCGAACAATTCATTCCAGCAATTCATTCTAACAATTCATTCCAGTAATTCATTCTAACAATTCATTCCAGTAATTCATTCTAACAATTCATTCTAACAATTCATTCTAATAATTCATTCTAGTAAATCATTTCAGTATTGCACAAATTATACATTAATTATATATCAATCATATAATTACTGTTATACCTATTAAGTTATTATTTCTTCAAGTATTATTAATAAATTTCAAAAATTTTTCAACTAATTTTTTTTTTAATAAATTAAAAGATTAATGATATATTTTGATTTTAGTAATACTTTCTTTGGTTTATAATCTTCAACTATCTTATAAGAAACTTTTATTACAATGAATTTTCTGTTAATTATATATTCTCGTAAATTGTCACTATTGTTTTATGATAATTAAATAACTCGATTAAAATGAAAGAAGATATCTAACACAGATTACAGATACCATTTTTGTCAGCAATAAAAGCATTAATTAATAATTGTTAATATATAAATTAATTAATGAATGATAAATGAATAATGTAATTGAAGTTCCAAAACAAAAAGAAAGGAGAAGAAATTTAACAGAAATTTCCTAACAATTTTAATCTTTAGAAAAATAAATTACTTGTTATATTTTTTAACAAGGATTAGCATTTTATCGCTTTTCTTACCTTTTCATCCTTTTCTTACCTTTCTATCCTTTTTTTACTTTTCCATCTTTTTCTTACCTTTTTATCCTTTTCTTACCTTTTCATCCTTTTCTTACCTTTCTATCCTTTTCTTACCTTTCTATCCTTTTCTTACCTTTCTATCCTTTTCTTACCTTTCTATCCTTCTCTTACCTTTCCATCTTTTTCTTACCTTTTTATCCTTTTCTTACCTTTCTATCCTTTTCTTACCTTTCTATCCTTCTCTTACCTTTCCATCTTTTCTTACCTTTCTATCCTTTTCTTATACCTTTTTATCTTTTTCTCACCTTTCTATCCTTTTCTTACCTTTCCATCTTTTTCTTACCTTTCTATTCTTTTCTTATACCTATTTATCTTTTTCTTACCTTTTCTTACCTTTCTATAGCAATAATCCAGTGATAATTAACAAATGAAAAATGAATAATAAAATATAGAAAGAAAATGAACAACAATTTTGTTGAAAATAAAATTTAATGATTCATTTCATTTTCATTTCAATTTTAAATTGCTTATAACGAACGGTAAAAAAAGTTTGAATATACCGGTAAACATAAAACTAAATATAACCTGGTAAATTTTAGTTATGAAAAAATTTGTTGTAAAGATAAAATTATCGAATACAAACTTATCAAAAAACAATTTTCTTTCTTTCTTTCTCTCTCTCTCCCTCTCTCTTCCTCTTTTGCATCTATTCTCTCGTTTATCTCTTCAACTATTTCAAAAATGTATTGTTTTGTAGGATTTCAAACATTTCCGGAATGATTTCAAAATGTACAATTCAATGAACATAAATTTGTTTATATTAAATAATAATCAATTTTAAAAAAGAAGAAAGTAATATTAGTAATTTTGCAATTAATAAATTAATAAAGTAATTATCCTCAGTAATTAACAAATTAAATGCAAAAATAAAAATTCATAAATATGAACAAATTTATAAAATATATTAAAATTTTTCGTCCATACTAATTTAAAAGATAAAATTTAAAAAGAGGAAAAAAAAAGGTTTCTTGAAGAAAAGAAGGTGATGAAAAGTAGTTATCACTTATCATTGGAAATTATTATTGATATTGATAAGTGATAACTAATATATCCTTGTAATTGATAAGCGATAACTAATGGATTCCTGTAATTGATTTCCAATATACACATATATATTTAGATATAAATAATGGAATTAATTGTTAATAAAAAAGTATGCAATAATTGGAGCAGAAAGGTAAACGTATAAGAATAGTGTTGTTGATTTAGACTGATCCATATTTATATAAATATATAGAGTTAAATTGAAAGATGAAATTAAAATTAAAGAAGAGAGAGAGAGAGAGAGAGAGAAAGAGAGTCAAGTGATTTAATTATTACTATTACTGTATTGCAGATAGATAGTATGATGTGATGATGAATGTGACAATGTTGGTGACAATGATAATAAGAAAGATGAGAGAGAAGGAGAATGCTGATGATGACGAGTGTTATTTGTTTAGAATATATTTGAATGAAGGAAATAGAGAGAAAGAATGATTATGGAGAGTGAATAATTAAGATGGAGGTATAAAAATGGAAAAGAAATGAGAAAACTTGAAAGATGATAGATGCAGAGATACGAGAGCAATTGGAAGAAAAGACTTGCAACTGTCAGGAAAGTTAATTGTGAATTGTGTAAAATGAAATGGAATGAACCGATGGATGTTTATGTGTATAGTTTCCAGCGGCATGTTTTCGTATGAATCTGACCGATTAATTTTGCATTATATAAACATTTAATCGATATTAAAATATGTATTTAATAGTAAATATATTGTTGGGATAATAATTAAAATTACTAATTAAATTTGAAAAATAATTAGTAGCTAATAATTGAAATAAAGAAAGTAAAAGAAAAAATTTGATAAATTTCAAAATTTCTAGTTTTTCCGATAAAATATGAATGAAAATTTTATGAGAAGGAAATGTAATATTTGTTGCACACCTTTACGTTTTAAAATTAATAAGAATTATGTTTTATTAAAGTAGCACGGAATATTTGAATCTTTCCTATTGCTATAGGAAAGATTAAATTGCTATAGAGAAGATCCGGATGTATCTGAAAAACTCCGGAATTCGATATGTAACAACTCGAATTGTCCATAATAAAAGCCATATTTGGTGGCCTTAATTTGTATTATATCTATTATCATCAAATAACGATAATACAATGAATAGAATTTAAAAATTGTATAACTGAAAATTGTGATGTAAATGAACTAAGAAATTTATGCATAAAAAATTTATGTAACTAAACTTAACTTAAACATAGAAATTGAATTAAGTATCAATGATTAATGAATTCATTAATTAATTTTTAAAAACTTAAATTACTAGTAGATTAACTTTACATAATTCAATGGACCATTTATCAACGATAACTGCCCGCTTCCATCTATTTTATTAATAGTTAACAAATATGAGAAATAAAATCTCATAAAGTTGAAATTTTAAATTTGGAATGATACGAGTAGCTTACTATTAAAATATACGATAGTTGATTAAAGAAATTAATATCTTCCTATCTGAAATTATCCAATTCGAGGAAGCAATCTTCGCATTTGTTTCCAAACTTTATTATTATTCAAAAATGACGATAGAATGCAACCAACCAATCTTCTTTGATGCAATGATAGATTTTGCAACCGGAAAAATATACATCCTCTTTATTAGTAAATTAATTTTATACACACCCACCTTCCTTGATCCTTACAGAAAATATCGTATAATAAAACATATCAATACATAATGATCGTCGTATATTAGAGAAAAAAGCGATCCAAAGAAATCTCTTTTCGTCAATAAAATCAAATAGAAATGATATTCCTTATAAATGAGCTAACGTAATGTGAAATTTAAAACACAAATTATAACTCATCTTAAAGGTTAAAGAGCATCTTTTGAGAATATTCAATTAATATGATACGGTTAAGGAGAATGGAATATATGACTTCATTAACTGTTGAAGTTCCTCTTTTGGAAAATGGCATTTCTATTTGCTCTTTTAATCAACAACAACAACAAAATATATTTCCTCTGTCAAAGAATTCAAAATTTAAAGATCATTTGAGCAAAGTAAAAAATTACGAAATGGAGAAAAACAAGTATGTCAAAGGGGAAGGGCAAACGGGTGAGGTAAATCGTTTGATCGGTAAGAATTATAGCCTTTGGGTGAAATACTTCCTTGAATTGGTATTATTTTTTGTTTTTGTTCAAATTTTCATCAAACAAAATTTGACGTATTAAATGCGACTTTTTTTTTGAAAAGAATATTTAGTTTGAGAATTTGAACATTTGTTTTAAATAATTTTATGATTCATGAACTATTTTCATATTTGTAGGAGTTTTGGGAAAATCTCTCCATCATCCAAAGGAAATCCAGGATTTCATATCAGGAGTAGTTATTCCAGCATGAAATCCTGAAATTCCTTAAATCCTTTTTCCTATTTCATTTTTCATTCTGGAATAAAACGATTCCGTATAAAGTTAGGAAGCTTATGATATTATTACTGATAAGGGATTTCAGGCTCAAAAGTCACTGTAGGAAAAACTGCTTCTGTTATTCACGATGCTCCGATCAGTTCACATTTTCTCTCCATCACATATTCATTAGAATATATTATAACCAAAAATAAAAGTTGAACGCTCCCATAAAAGAAGGCAGTTCCCATATTCCATTAATTATACGACCACTCTGTAGTATTCACAAGTAATACTTCGAATAAAGAAAAAAATGAATCCATCCGAACTTGCACATCTAACAATATAATATAGATGATCTCCCGATATTTTGTTCGCTCTTGAAAAATTTTGCTACTAAAAGTGACAGAAGAACCTTAACAAAGGAAACCTGCTGTAGTGATAACACATTTAGTCTATCTAACATTGTCATGATCAATACATCATATTCAACCCTAATTTCTTGATGCTTTAATCTTCACGTTATTCGCGGAGTAATTTCAGACGTAAGACCGGAAACAATTATTAATTGTTAAGTATAATAAATATATCACAGACGGAACATGGTTTAAAATGTACCCGCAAATTAAAATAAAGAGGCTCAAAGAAAGGATAAAACAATAATTTAATCATTGGGATAAACTTTCTTATGCCATGGTCGAGATGTATAATGTTTCCCATCGAATGCTTCGAAATAATTCTTAACAAGTGGATGAAATATCTAAAAATAGAGTCAATGAAAGAAATCCAGAAAAAAAGTATAGGTTTTTCGAAAAAAAAACGATTGCAGAATTCCAGAAAAAAGAGATATTTCTTATTATTCCAATAATCTGGAAAAACGGCCATTAAAAAGAACCATTGATTTCACAACTATTCCATGTTAGCCATTAATATTACTTTTTCTATCACAATAAAAAAAGCAACATTCTTTAACTAAAAAGGAAAGAAAAATTTCGAAAATGATGACAAGGTATTTAAGAATTTCGAACTTCATGATATACATCCTGATATTTTCTAACGATTAATTAACTCCTCTACACATAGAATAAATTTTTTCATTCATTCTTTTTTTTTGCACCATTTTATAAATCATATCCAACAATGCAGTTATCGATGCCTGTAATTCTTACTTTTTACCAGTAGATGGATTACAATATCCATCAGTACTTTCTACAACCAATCTCGCAGTAAAAATGTCATTTAAAATAAGTAGGAAGAAAGCATACCCTTCCTTCGACGAGTTCGATATTCTCTTCAACAATATAAGCCAACTGTGGAATTAGCCTATCCCTGGTATCGATTATAACCGAATAATTCGGCATTTCTGACCATTCCTGTGAGTGAAATCATTCATAAACAATACAAAAAACATTGCAAAATTTGAAGCAAATCCAAAATATCAAAAATTGTTCCGAAAATGCAAGCACGAAAATTGAGATATGAAATTGGCAGCCATCATTTAATACTGCAAAACATATGTCCTAAAAGCTTAAGAAAATCTAGAAAAACTTATGGAAAGTTATTCAGAGAATTATAGGCATAAAAGTGAAATTAATTTCTTGCTATTTAGCAGCATAAGTAGATTAGTAATTTTTCGACCATATTTACTCACTTTTCGGCCTTTATGCGTTTTATCAAGCCAACTTTGTGGCGCAACTGCTTTTTCATCCCAGCCAATGATAACGCCTCTATATCCATGAATTTTATGCCGTACTACATCTCCAACACGATATTTTATATAAGGTGGTCGCGGATCTCGCGGTCTGAGAGAACCTAAAAACAAAAGTAATGCACTATAATATCGTGGAATATATTTATTTTTGAACAACTATCACAGTGTCCATAATAACCGTAGTGATGATAATTTTCTATAATTGCTTTACATAGTTGACTCGGCCAGTGAACTAATCCATGAGATCGATAGTTGCAGCGTGTCTAAATCATACAATATGCCATTGCATTTTTAAATGGAACAATTAATTTTAGTAAAATTACCTCCAAAATATTTAGTTTCTTTCTCATCTTCTGATATATCAATGACTTCATCCACATTTTCTTCCCTATGTAAAAATAATCGAGAGAAATCCGATAATGAGTTTATCAGTCTGAAAAAAAAGAAGATATAACAATTGTGGAAACGATGGATAGCACATGCGTACACAAAGAATTCAGAACAACTTTTTGTGCTTCATGAGAGATTGAATTGCAAGGTACTATTCTTTTTTATCTAAGAATTACTAAACTGAAAAAAAAGCAAAGTAAAACTGAGAAACAATTCAGATTTAACAGAAAAGCGGAGTGAAATAGAAAATTGAAATCAAAGAGCGTAAGCTTAAAATCGGAATTATAATAGGACCTAATATTTCTAAATTTACAATTTATGATTCAACAAGTGAATTTTCTTTACATGTTGGCAAAACCAAACTTACTTATGCAAATGATATCTGACATCAGATGATGATGATGGTGATAAAAGAAATTGCAAAGGTACAGCGACAAATATAGCAAAGAAAATAATCACTGGAGTATATTCCACCATTGCTCGACTAACATGACCGTAATTCATAAGAACTGAAATTAAGAAAAAGTGAAATTTGAAAAAGAAAAAGTGAATTCAACAAAGCTTACTTGTTAAATTGAATTTCACAACATTCATTTAAAAGCCCTCTCCCTGAGTTAATCTTAAATTCAAAGAGATGTACAACAGTACACTAATGGCCCGAATATTCCAGCATAGTCTAATTTGAAGCTTAAATTGTCTAATTGATTATTGTCTAATTTGAAAAACAAAATCAAAACTTAATATTCCATACTAGAATTAACTATAGCTAAAAAAATTTGCAATAATATTTGCGCAGCAGTCATCATCACAATTAATTCTCACGGCATTCAAAATTTCAAAAAATGAAAACAATATACTTTCTCTAACTAACACAGAAATATGAATTTCGCAGAGAATAAACGAAAAAAAAAAACCTGATAGTGTTACTAATAAATAAAATGAGCATTTAATTTCCTTCTTCACAAAATATTCTCACGCTCGAAATCCAAAGCACATTCAAAATAAAATTACGAATATTTTCATAATCCATTCAAACATTCGATTTCGGCTTCACTGTTAAATCTATTAATCTAAACGAGATTCAACAATTAGTATTTCCTCATTCCGTACACGAGAAGGAGCAAAACACGATATTAGAAACCCTCCGTGTAAAGATGCCGGGCAACAGTGACAGAAGTGACGACGAATTAAAGGCGGACCCATATCAATGCAGCGTCATCAATAGACGGCCGCAGTTATGCAGTTTAAACAAGCAAAAATATAGAAAACAAAGGTGACAAATCACTATTCTATATCATTCAAATATTTCAAATTGTACTTAAAATTAATAAAAAAGATTTTTTTAATTATGAAATTTTTGAAAATCAACAAAATTGCAAATAAAATTGAAATTTTTAAGATCTGAGCACTGTACCCGATTAAATGAAACTGTCTAAAATTTGTACCACTAAGTAGTAATATATATCACATTTAAAACTTTCACCCCAACAGAACTGCCATAAACCCTTCTACCATGCGGCTAAAATTAGAAATATTTCGCTAAGTGACAATATTTACCAAAACGGTGAAACGCGACCTCGGGCTTTGACATGTTTTAATTGTTGGAATTTTTGTTGTTGAAATGATTTAATTTTATTGTTCAACAGGTAGTATGCTACGTTTGCTATGTAAACCAGTCTCAGTGCATTGCTATCAGGCTCATATTTCTAACCTATTTTACAAAATCTTTAGTAATATTTTTAAACATATTCTCTTTCTATTCTATCAATCTTTTAAGATTTATGGACGAAAGAATATTTTTGAGAGGATTCAACATCGATAAGATAAGTGTAAGTTGCAAAACTGGCAAATAAAGATAGCGTGATTACGTGAATGAAAATGAAATTAACTTGTAAGTGTAGTATGTGGCGAGGATTCGATAGTTATTAGTAATAATTTGAATAGAAAAGTGAACATTAATAAATGGATGATAAAGACTTCTATTAACCTTAGACAGTGGTTGATTTGATTTTACCGGTGTTGTTATTATCAGTTATTCTAATAAAATGCGTCTTTTTCGTAGTCTATCAGACAGTTAATGTTTTAGGATTTCACTTTGTTAACTTTCAGATAGAACATGTAAAACAATAAGTTGTAGTCTTTCATTAACCTTGTTAGCCGGTATCTTTTGATATTAAGAATTTCTCATATTTATGGAATTTCTTTTTTTATTTTAGTAATGAAACGCATTGGTTGTTTACTTTATCGGCACCAAGCACATCGTTGGATCAAACGGAATGACGAAAGAATGTTAAGAACAATTATCGTATCATCACCTAGTGCAGTGGAAGTTGTGAAATTGCGTTCAAATCGCTGTAACAATCTGGTTCCATCATGTGTTTTTGTCAAAGATAAAAGTTGGAAGGAGAAATTGGAATACGCTGCTGCTTGCTATCAAGTTGTAAGTATGCTCATTAAATAGCTCGTTTCGTCTCGCTTCAGTCATATAATTTAATAGATTTGACCTTCGTGGCACATATAGGTTGCAACCATTGATAATTTTTTTATCTCTCTTCAATAATTATCAAATGTTGCAGGGGTATTATGTCATAGGTCAGATCTTCGTTTTTGATTTAAAGAAGCCTTTGATGTTAGCGTACCAATTGCCTTATTCGTAAAATATATTGTTATAAATCAATCTTTTTAGCCATTCAACCATAAAATTTAAAATTTAAAATTATGCCTTGGAAGTATGCCGTTAAATTTCTATTTTTAGTCTTGCTCAATTTTGATTGTCTTTTCAGAATACTGAAGATGCATTAAACGTCGTTGTTTTGCTTGCTAAAGAAGATTGCGAAAAAGGGACGAGTACTGCCAATCGTTTACTTTATTTAGCAATGGATATGGCTTTGAATCAGGTTAGATCATCTTGTTTAGTTAATAAAAATCCTGCTCAATGAGCACTTTTTGTATATATGTCCACTTCTTCAGAAGTTTTAGAAATTAATTTATACTTGGTATGTCATTACTAAACGCATGAAATTTGAAAACTTCTGTAAAACTCTGTAATTAGATGGAATGCGCAAAACGTTGGGATTTTTCAGGGTCGTATTGATATAGCGGAAGAAATGTTCAAGTTATTGCCTCGACGTATTCATGTATTAGCTACCAGTTTGAAAATTCGTCTTTTCGTTCTTCAAAAACGGTTTTGGGATGCATTGCAAGAGGTGGAAAAAGTTTTAAATGAAGATACTGCAAGTTTGGATGTATCCATGAAGATTTCGAAGTCTGTAATGGATGAATTTTACAAAACGCTTTCAACTTGTGACGATGCAGTCGATGAGGTTGGCTTTTCTTTTACAGACGCCAACTGATAGAAAAATTAAATTTTAATTAAATAATCATTCACTTATCTATCTAATTACTGTAACTACTGACTGTTTAAGCTATATTACGTTTTCACGTAAGACTAAAATCTTTTTATTGCATCTGGTAAGACTAAAACTTTCTGTGAAACGTAAGATTTTTCTGACTTCTCTGTTACATTTCTAATTGCTTTTTTCCCTTCCTATCAAGACCCTGTTCTTTTTTAGGATTTTTATGAATCCAATTGGGGCAGCTTAAATTAACAATCTTAGTTTATTGTGAAAATGTTCGTTCAATATTTCCGTTGGAACTTGATATATAATGAAATTTCTAAATAATTTTCAAGGTCTTCGAAAATTTTCTACTTCGATAATTTTTTTTACTTCAAGTCTGGGAGAATCCAGAATACTTAGATTACCTTGCAATTAATTTATTTAATTGTGTAACTTTAGTAATTAAATTCAAACCATTCATATGATGAACATGCTCGATTTTATTAATCTGTGAAGTTTCATTCTTTCATATGAAATAAATCTTAATTTGATTCATAGGAAATATATTTCAGGTGAAAAGATTATTTACGCTACAGAGGCTTCTGAGCAAGTATAATAGGCGTACAACGAAAACACTGCGTGAATTGCTTCTGTCTGACATGTATATTCCGTCCAAAAAAAGATCTATGGAAATCAACTTTAAAATTGATGATGATATATTGGACAAAATTGTTGAACAAGTTCCGGAGGTGCTTACCAATAATAAAGCAGTTTTAAATTAGAGTTTTTTCATAATAAATTGTGTAGTAATGTTACATTTTGGATCGATCTGCCTGCAAAGGTTTCATTTTTTCATATAAGGTAGATATGACGATAGTTATGATATGAGTTGGATAGTTATCATATAAGGTAGATATGGCGAAATCGAATTTCGTTTTTTGCCTTAATTTTGAATGAGACCTGTCGGATACGTTGATTAAGCTCAATGTTACTGAAAGTGACAAAAAAAAACATATCTATTTCCAAGTCGTTTTGTCTGTTAGATCACTTCATGATTGCCAGTGACCTTTGCAACCATACTATTCAGAATGACGGTAGTTCGTAATATCAAAATTAGGATAACTAACTAGACATTTCTTCATAATTTTCTTGAATCTTTTGTGGTATGGTTTGAACAGTATTTGACTGTTATTATTTTTTTACCCTCGATAAGATTTTGTAGTTGGGTAGTGGCAATAAATTAAAAAAAATTTTCTTAATATATCGTGAAATTTCAATTGTACCATTTGCTGAATGAGACATACTTCTCGTTCTATAATTCGTAGTGCAGGGTGAAACAATTAGACTTAATTGGTAATTCCATCAGATAATTAGGTCATAACTTGATCGATTAATACCACTGGTACCGAAAAGCACTGAAATGAACTGTTGTTTTGAGATGTCGAAAAATCAGATTATGCATTTCTTAACAAAGGGGTAAAAGAAGTGTGCAGATTGAAGAGGAAGAAAGAGGAACTTGTCATCATATGTAACCTGTAATCGTCATAAGATTTTAAGTCATTGCCATCATATGGATGGACGGCCGAATTTTTGATGTATTAAAGGTTGACCCTGCCGTGAGTTGCACCAAAGTTCAATCAAGTGGAATAAAAAGTAATTAGGGGAGATTGTGAACCGGCATAATATAATCCAATATGGAAATCCATAAGCTTTCTGGGATGGGTGATTGAAATGATGCGGATATAACAGGATGGATGGGTTTAAATACCGTTTCAATAAGTAAGGAAGAGTGAGGGAAGATATCTGCGAGAGAATATATCGAAAAACCTGTTTGGTATCTAGGATTTTTAATCAGTAATGATTAAAAGAACTGCTGGTGCTGCTGCTAAAACCGATAAAAACATTCCCACCTAAAACTACTTATTATCGGATAGACGAGATGGGAAGTACCATCTGCCTTTTTAACTTATATATCTCGCAATATTTTCCATTTTCCTCATCTCTCATTATTCTTTTGTGGCGGGGTTTTTATTGGTGTTATGTGTGTGTATTAAATTTAACTGATACCAAATCTGCTTAATTACGGTATAAATATTTAATATATAAAATCTAAAAAAGTATTTCAAATTAACATAAAATTTTCAGGGAAATAAAATTTGCTGATATCAATTCGTATGAATAATATATGCAATCGGAACAAATTAATTAATATTAGAACCATTTGAATTTTATAGCTCTTCAACATTTTCAGTTTACTGATATTAGTCTTTAATGAAAAGCAAAGAGTAAAAGTTTATCATTTGTATATTAATGTAAACATTATATTCTAACAAATATAGATAGATTTGTCATTTGTTATATATTCAATCTAACAGCATCATCTCATTTACTGTCCATTTAGAACTATCCATTCATCACCAGGTGAGAGGTTATTATATTTACCTAAGGTACACACACATACACACACACAGGGAGACATGCATCTACACATACATATACATGCATGTCCAAATATACATTGATCTGTTCTATTTTGTTAACTTAATTTATCCTATCCGTAGGTGCTACTTTCCTGAAAACTGTTGAAATACATTTACATCCCACCTGATGCTAAATGACAATAATATGACCGTATTCATTTAGCCATCTTATTTGATTTGAAGATGTAAATAATGTTGTTGATACAGTTTACCCCCCCCGTATAAAGTGAAATTGTCTCAATCGTTTTCAATGGTTAGAAAAGTTGAAGAATGCTTTGGTTTCAGAGTCGTATTGATTGATACAATTCTCACTCTCTTTATGTAACATACCTGTTAGGTGC
>CAKAEH010002049.1:0-16632 GCA_916381525.1 Cercopithifilaria johnstoni
AGTCATTAGATACCATACCTACCTATGGAGAACTATGAAGGTAACAAATGTTGCTTATTTCAATTAGCTTATAAGTAATAACTTAAAAATTAAATTTAAATCGTTTAATAGATGAAACAAATAGCTAAGTAATTATTTTCCTATGTTTTTAGTGCTGTTAAATTAATGAATTGTTTTACTAAAAAAGAATTTTTTGAAAGGAGTTCTTAAGAAAATGTGAAAAATTAAAACAATTAGATTTGAAAAAGAAAATAAGAAATTTTTTTTAGTAATTTTAGCAGAAAATTTATAGTAAATCTTATACGAAAATATCATATCATTTACGTATCACATTATCAAAAATCAATTATCAGTAAATGATTACTTCGATAATTCCGTTCATTGCTATATATATTTAAAATTTTATAGTGAAACTACTATTCTCTTTCTCATCTTCTAAGATAGTATTAATAAAACATTCATAAATTTTGGAATAATTTTCTTTATTTCAGCTGGTTAGAATTTTATTCAGATGGAGAAAAATTAGTGAAAAAGAAAAAGAGCTTTTAGACGATAAATAATCTTTCGAAATATTTTTATGGATTTCTTCATTTTTAAACTTACACTTATTTTAATGAATTTAAATTAAAATTTTCTAAAACTAAAATTCTCGGAAATTTTATTATTTCATCTAATTTACTACTATCTAATTAATGATCTAAATCATTGATTTTCACATCTGACTTTTAATACTTCAGTGGAAACTTTACAAAGATAATTGATAAAGCGATATGATAATCACCCAAATGATGAATCATTCGATTATTTCAACATTTAACAAATGATTCGTTTATAATTTGTAGTTTAGATAGATTTGTTTTAATTATAAATACTATTTATATAAAACTATTAAAATTAATAAAATATGAATAATTTTGATGAAAATTTCGAATATTTTATCGATCGAATACCTTTAGGATAATATAACGCAAAATTTTTTCATTTGTTTTAAATTTAATCTTTTGTTTTTTTAAATTTTTTAATTTCTTCTTTCATTATTTGTTCACTTTTATTTTTCAAAAGAAAAAAAGAATGAAGAGAAGCAGTATAATAAGGCGAATATTTGTAAGCTTAGGCCTGGCATCCATTCTTTCTTTAGTCCTTCATTTTTTCCCATTTCTTCGACTCTCCACTTCTGTTATCTCTTTGTTTTATTTTCAAGCCATTTTCATTAAATCATTCTTGTTTATCCATTCATTGGCTATTTGAATGAACTGATCGCATCGATGATTTCTTCTCCCATATATTTCAGTGTTTCTCATATATTTCAGTATTTCCGTATTCTGTCTTCCCTCCGCTTCTTTATTTCACTCAATCCAATTTCTTACTTCTAATCCTTTGTTGGCCTTAAATCTTTGTTATTTGTAGGTAATGATTAATTTACGTGAACTTAGTCTGGGATTATTTGCTTTCTCGTAATTCTTCCGCCTATTTTATATCATTCTTTCATTTCACTATCCTATATGTAATCATTTATGTTAAAATAATAATTAATAGAAACAAAAGCAAATCATATCTATTTTAGGAAACAATAAATAAATAAATAAATATATGAATACAAGGCATTAAATAATAAGTGATAGGTGAAATTTAGATAATTGTAATGTAAATGTACGTTTGTTTGTTTACAAATATTTCGTTTATCGATTCAAATCGATTAGAGGTAGGAAGTTTGTAAAGTGATAAGTAAGCAACTGTTAACAAGAAGAAAATTATATAATTTATGGCATGCAAATTTAATCCATTATTTATTGCTTCAAATTATCATAATTTCGTACTAGATTAATTTTTGTCCACTTCTGGAAATTATCAGATGAAAAAAGTATTTTATTATCAGTTCATATTTATCTGTGATTTTTTCAAAATTAAAAAAATACTTTCCTATTTTTATTTCGATAAACTTTTGCATAGTGAAAAATTCGATTACAAGAAATTGAACTTAATAGTTTATTTTACAAACAATGAATAATGATTTATTTCTCCAATACTTTCAAATGATTTTATTCTTATAACATTTTTCCATGAGAGTACCATAATTTCTGCATGGTACTGAAAAATTCGTCGTATTTTTTTCATTCAAAAATTAACTTCTATTCATATCTCGTTAGTGAAATTGATGAAATTGTTTTGTGCGAGCGAATGTTTCGTTCAAACAAAAAGAAAAGAAATTTTCTTTATGTTCAATTTTTCAATATTTAAAAATATTTGAATAACTATAAAAAGCACATTTGAGATTCTCATTTTTACATTATCCTATCAATTTATTATGATTTTTAGTTAAGCAATTTGCAAAAGGAAATTAAAAATGAAATTTGCTCATTTATAATCCTTCAAATATTTCCTTATGAAATTAAATTTTTGCAAAATATTTTTTGTTTCGGTTAAAATATTAAAGGACTAAAATTTGAAATGATTTAAATTTAATTATTCTTATCAAATATTTTGTATCATTTGAAATTATCCTTTAATAGAATCTTAATACAATTCTGTATTATCCTTTGATGGAATCTTAATACAATTCTGTATTATTATCCTGTGATAAAATCTTCATACAATTCTGTATTATTATCTTTTGATAGTATCTTCATACAATTCTGTATTATTATTCTTTGATAGTATCTTCATACAATTCTGTATTATTATTCTTTGATAGTATCTTCATACAATTCTGTATTATTATTCTTTGATAGAATCGTAATTCTGCATGATTATCCTTTAATGGAATCTTAATACAATTCTCTATTATTATCTTTTGATAAAATCTTCATACAATTCTGTATTATTATTCTTTGATAGTATCTTCATACAATTCTGTATTATTATTCTTTGATAGAATCGTAATACAATTCTGCATGATTATCCTTTGATGGAATCTTAATACAATTCTGTACTATATATTATTTCGATATATTTTGCATTATTTACTGTACATTAAAAATTTCATTGAAAGATATACTTCGCACTTTGAAATATTAATAAATAATTTCATAATAATATTAATTGTAAATTGTCAATTTATAAATGATAATTATGTTTCATTATTATAATATTTTAGTATCTTAAATTTAAACAATTTAAATTATTTGATAATTAACAACACGCAAAGAAAAATTATTTTATTTTAACAAAAGAAATTTTTTTCCTATTGTTTTTACAAATACTAAATTAAATATTTATTAGCAAACATAAGAAGAAAAAAATAATATAAAATTAAAAAGTTATCTGTTTCTACTTTTGTTTTTTGTTCAATTTTAAAAGAAAGCAAAACTAATTCACAATTTATGTTTAAAAATTAATTATCAAAGTATCGATTATCATTGCTAATTATATTGTGACTTAATAAAATTAATTAATGAAAATTTGATAATAATCACTTAATTGATACTTTCAAATAATTTCTAACAAAATTCAAGAATAAGAAAAAAAAGCAATTAAGAATTTTTTGAATATTCTTTTTATGTATTTAATTACCATATAATATTAAATTAATCATTTATGAATTTATCATTTATGATAATGCAAAATTAAATAACGATTAAATATCAGTACAATATCATTATTTTTACTTTAGTACGGATAAAACAAAAACTTAAAGTGAAATGGAGGAAAGATAATGAATGATGAAAAATGTTTCTCATCCTATTTTATTGACAGCTATAATTTATCATTTGATATCTATTATACTTTAATTCATATGAAATTATCACATTTTTTTTTTCATAATTCTTTATTAATTAAATAGAAATTAAAACAATTTCTTTACTATTCATATTTGATAAGCTGTTTATTGATTTAAAATTTTGAATGCATTATTTTTAGTGTATTTTATTCTCAAACTTAATTATGATAATTACAACAATAACGAAACTATTTCATCCAATCATATTTTCACACAATCAAATTAAATTTCATTTACATTTCACTCCTTGTTATATTTAGCCCATATAAATTAATGTGAAATAGAAGAAAAATATTTTTGAAGATAGGAAAAATCCGATGGTGCAATCTTTTTATATTGAAATTTAAATTCAAAAATAAAAATGTTAGCTAAACAATCAAGAAAAACATTTATCATTCGCCAAAAAACCATTTATCATTTATCAATTTATCAATCATTTATCTTTTAATTTCATTTATTGGCAAGATTAATGATTAGGATCAAAAAAGATTAAGAAATAGCTATTTGCATGATATGATATACTATCAGTCATCCTCTTATTTTAATTCATTTTGTATAAGCTAAAAAAAAGATTCATTTTAAATTTTATTTACTAAAACGATAACTTTTTGATCTTTCAAGCAATACATATTCCGCCTGACTGTCAAGAAGCGAATTTTTCAATACCATCATAAAATATTATTTTTCAATTTGAATTCAATTTCTTTTTCATCCATTGCTATCCATAAAATTTTATTGCATCCATTTTGTTCAACAACGTCAAAATTTCCTTACTTTTTAACTATATTATTTCGCTTTTACATTTTGTTAGTTTTTAAATTTTATATCGAAAATTTGAATTTAATTTTTTAATTTAAAAATTAAAAATTTAAATTTAAATTTAAATCGAAAAAAAAAGAAATTATTTAATTTTTTTTCCTTTTTTTCTTTCTTCCCTCTTCAAAATAAATATATTTATTGGCAAATTTTCCGATTATTTCAATGTTTAGCAAATAATTTTTAAAAAAAAATTAGAAAGAAACTAATTTAAAACAAAACTTCGTTAAAATGGTTTTCTCTCTTTTTCTCTCTGAAACTCATCATTTCCTTTCACTTTTTTCTTTCTTCATTTCTCTTTCCTTTTTATTTTTCATACTTTTCTTTCTTTTTCTTCAAATTTTACTTCTTTTATAATTTCTTTTCAAAATTATTTTAACTAATTATTAGGAAGAATAAAAAGAAAAATAATTATCAGTCCTATTAAAATCAATTATTATTGTAATCATTTTATCATTATTGCAACCAATTTTATCATTATTATAGTCATTTTATTATTATTATAATCATTTTATCATTATTATAATCATTTTATCATTATTACAGTCATTTTATCATTATCATTATTATAATCATTTTATCATTATTATAATCATTTTATCATTAAAAAAATATACCTAAATAATTTTATCATTCAGTCAGTATGTGTTTTAAAAAAAAGAAAAGAGAAAAAAAATGAATATTTTGAAATCAATATGATGATAAATGAATGAATGAAAGGTAGCAGTGATAAGAGGATGATGATAAATGATAAGTAGCAGTGATAAGAGTGAAATGAGAATTGGAATTGATATATGACAAATGAATCATACTCTTCTCTTCCTTCCTTTATTATTCTTTCAATTTTTATTCTTTTCTATTTTTGGAACATTAACAAATTGATGAGTTTTCCATCTTCCTCTTCCTCTTCTTCTCCTTCTTGTTTTTTCCACCTTTCTCATTCATTTCTTCATTCTACTACTATTTCTACACTTTTCCACTTTTTCTGTGATAACAATTAATTGTACTGTAATTAATATCAGTAGTATCTCTTTCTCTCTCCCTCTTTTTGTGACAACAATTAATTGTATTGTAATTGATACCAATAGTATTTCTTCCTTTCTCTCTCTCTCTCTCTTTTTGTGATAACAATTAATTGTATTATAATTAATACCAGTAGTATCTTTTCCTCTCTCTCTCTTTTGTGATAACAATTAATTGTATTTTAATTAATATCAGTAGTGTTTCTTCCTTTCTCTCTCTCCCTCCCTCCCTCTCTCTCTCTTTCTTTCATATTTTCCTTTCCCTTCCTATTCCTCTTCCATAATCTTTGAAATACAACAAAATAAAAACAACTTTACACCTTATTTACATCAAATCATTATTTTTCCCGTGTTCCAACTATGTAGGAGGAAAAGATGGACAATTGTTCCATCGAACTTCCTTATTATCACTGAAATACTTTTCTCAAAATAATTTTCTGCTTTCGAAAAAATAATAAATTAAAATTTTTCTTTCATAATTATTTTAAAATTATTGATTAATATAGAATGTAAGACATTTTGAAGAAGTTAACTGAACAAAATTATACTTATTTTCCTGATAATGATAATAGATAAGTCGTGATTAATCAGAGTAATTTATAAGTTATGATAGGATTGAATTAACATTGTGCTGTTACAGGTGAAAAATAGATTTTCTGAAATAAAAAAATAACACCTCATTATCATTCTTATCATTTTCAACCATATTATTAGCGTATGTTATTTATTAGTTGCTAATAGAAAATAATATGCCAATCAATCATTCTTAAAAGTTAATATTTACATTCTTGTCAGTTCATTTTTAAATGCTATTTAGCCACAACAAATGGATATGTGACATTTCAGTTACATATGCGACATTTTCTTATCTACTGATATTTTTTTCTTTTATATACTACAATGATTTAATTATATTTCATTCATAGAACCTTTTCTGAATATATAGAAAAATTATTTATTTCTATAATATCATTTAAATTAATTATTAATTAATTTCATTTAAAAAAAAAGTGAACATGATTAAGAAAATTAAAAATTTTTCAATTCTTTTATCATTAATAAATTCTCTATTCGAAAATTTTCTAATTTAAAAACTTGAATTTCTAAAAGTTATCGTTTAGTGAGTTATATATTGAAAGAAAACTAAAGCAATACGATTAAACTAGAAGAAATTACATTGTACTAATTACATTACACTAGTTGTACTAATTACAGTTGTACTAAATTTAATTAGTTTATTGCACTAAATTGTACTAATTACAGTTGTACTATAATTTAATTATTTTAAAAAGTATTTTTTATTTTTCATTAAAAAAAAATTTTTCAGATAAATAATATTTTCGCTTGAGAATTTAAAGAATTTAATAATTTCATTTTCTTTTTTCAAAATCATCAATATTTTCCTAGTTCTTTCTTTTGTCTTTATTGCGCTATCGTTTTTTAATCAATCATGATAATTTTATCGGTTAATTGTAAACATCAATTACTTGAGATGTTTATAGCAAATTGAAAAATGAAATAAAAATCCATTATCAGCTAGTACCTATTTACTTTCAATTCTAATTTAATTGACGTCATTGTTGAAAGGAATGATATGAAATACTTAGTCAATATAAATGCAAGAAATAATTAAAAGAAGATAAATGATAGAAAATAAATTATTCAAACGATATATTATAATAAAGAAAAAGAAATTTGCATAAATTAAGTAATGGAAAAAATATTTAAAAGTTTGCTAAAAAAAAATTTTTATTTAAATAATTAAATTGCAAAATTTGCATTTAAATGATAAATTAATTCAAACAAATAAAATTCATTTATTTTAAATAATTTTAATTAATATAAATTTTAATATATAATTTGTAATTAGAAAATTTACCAATTTTATTTAAATAAATAAATTGCAAAAGTTCCATTTAAACTTGCATTTGTACATTTATAATGATGAATTAATTCAAATAAATAAACATTCATTCATTTTGTTATTATTTAATTTTAATTAATATAAATTCTAATATATATTTGTAATTAGAAAATTTACCAATTTTAATGTAATTAACATTTTTCACCTTTTTTTTCCTTACTTTCCTCGTAATATCATTTAGAAATGTTTACCTTTAATTTGCTACTATTACTAATTAATAATTAATTTCTAATAAATAACGAAAAATTTAAAAGCTGAAATTATTTTCAGTAAATAGTTGAAAATTTTTGCCAAATAATTAATTAATAAGAAAAAAAGTTTAATTTTTGGAATAAATTATCCACATTGAATTCTTCTATATTTTTCTTTACCTAAATTTTTCTCTCTTATCTTTTCTTATCACCACTAAAATTATTGTCAATCAATTAATCACTTAACAGGAAGAAATGAGAAACCCCATAATAATCATTAATGATTTAATTTCTAAACTATCAATTACTGCAAAGGAATAATCTCCCCAGAGAATTGAACAACAATTTTTGCTGCTCTTTTCTCAAATGGTTGTTTATCATTTTGAATAACTAAAAATCCATTAAGTGTTAATGATAAATTACGATAAATGACATTTTGACCATATCATTTCAATTAATCACATTTTCAAAGTAATGAAAATATGGGAAATAGCTATGGAATGTTTGCTGGATTTTTGTTCATTTATCATATTTACTATTTTAAAAATTAACAAATTATTAGCTTTAATTTTATTCGAAACTAAAAAAAGGGTTAAAGTTCATAGAATTTCCTGATTAATTATATTTTTGTAATTTTTGTTGAAAATTTTCTTATCAAATTTTGAAAGAAAAGTTTTTTTTACAGCCTAAATTAAAAGTTATCCTTTAGTGAGCTATATTTTGGCTGATATATTGAAAAGAAATATTGATGTAAATTTGAAAGCATTTCCAAAAGCATATTCCTTTTTCTTGTCCCTTTTTTGACAGCAGAAAATTACATTTGAAAAAGCTTCAAAAAAGACTGATAATACAATTTCGAGGGAATTTTGGTACCATCTGATAGCATCTAAGTAAAGAAATCTTTGAGTGATTTTCATATTATCTTACCTCAAATATGTAAAACATTATTTAATTTATTTATATCAACTTTCTAATTTTAATATGTATCTTTTATACTTCTCCATAATAATTATAAAGCTATGAAATTTTTTTATTAATTTTTATAGGTAGGTTTAAAAAATTTTTATTTTTCCTTATAGCATACTGTAATAATTTTGATTTAAATCAATAACGCATAATACGGATGAATTATTTATCAATGAAAAAATTAAAAGTTTTCCTTTAATGGGCTATGTTTTAGCTTATATATTGATTAATTTTCTAATAGTATAAGATAATTTTGCATTAATGTTCTAATAGCATAAGATAATTTTACAAAAATATGAACATGCTATAAATAATTGAAATAATTTTGGAAAATAATATAATTAAAAATGTGTCATTAAATAAGTTGATCCCATACAAATAATGGATATAACGATTATTATATTTAGGATGTAACAATTGCATTAATTATATAATGACATATTATACGAGTGTTTTTCAATAATTTTATAACACTCTCTCTATTATTTAATAGTTCAAAATAGTTTAATGATTGATTATTATAAATATAAAATATTGTTAGAATTTGTTAATAATTAAAAAAAATAAATAAATTTAATAAACAATTTAATATTTTGTTTTAAAATTTCACAATATCCTAAAATTAGAACCATTTTTTTCTCTTTTCTTTCGTACTAAAAAAAATCTCTCCAATTAATTAATTATCTTAGGAAAAAATTCATTTGAGATTTGCTAAATTCCATTTGACTAGCATTAATTAACTTCTAATATTCAAAAAATTTAAACTTAAAAAACATTTAAATTATATAAGAGCGAGCAAAACAAATAATTAAACGATATATAATAATTGAATATATCTTAAATTAAGAAATGAAAAAAATTTTTTTTTGAATTTCAGATATAATTTGGTATTTAACGATAGCTAATATTGAAGACAATTCTATCGGAATAAGGATTCAATTATTAGCCAAATATTATTGGATTTGTTATTCAAATAAATTACTACAACGAACGAAAGGAAGCAATGTCGCACAATCGGAAAATGTCATTGTTTAGTAGATGGAAACAACAAACAAATAATGAACAATTGGAAGGTGTTAGTGAAGAAGAAGCTATCGAATATCGTGAAGCATTCAGGCTATTTGATAAGGTAATGATAAACAGATTTATAATGCATAATAATGATAACATTATCATCACTTTTCCTTTCTACATATTATACCATTTTTTTTTTCGTTTTTTGAAATAAAGATGATTTGTTATTTTATAGTATATTTATTGTTTACAACGACTATGAAAATTTTCAATTCATCTTTATGTGACCAATCAAAATGTGACTTAAAAGCTTATGTACATCTGTTATATTAAAATTTCCATCTATCTATGAATTATTTATTACCTTTTTATCGATGCATAAAATTATAGATTTATGAAAAAATGATTTCAAACCGGAAAAACTGCAATTTTCATATTCTGTCCATTTATAGCATATGTGAAAAATTGAAAAATTTTTTGAAAATAATATAATGAATTGATTATTTGGTAAATATTTTTAAACCTAAAATAAACTAAAATAATTTTAGGTAAATTATTGGAAAAAACGAAATTTATTTTGTTGTATAATCTAAAAATTAAATTAATTGAAATTTAGAAAAATTTAATCAAAACAGTATAAAAATTGTTGATTGAATTTAGATTTGAATCTTTTCTCTCTCTCTCTCTCTCTCCCTCCCTCTCTCTCTCTCATTTTCCCTTTCCCTTTTTGCTTACAATTCTTTTATTTCATTTCCTATTTATTCACTTTAGCGAATAATTCATTCACTTTCATTATTCGCTAATGAAAATAAGAAAAGAAAGAGTCAATTAAATGAACTTAAGCAATATATCGTTGTAAAACTAAAATTAAATATTTTCTAATTCTTTATTAAATTTAAAAATGGAAATCATTTTTGTATCATTTCAAGAACAAAAAAGGTTGATCGTAGTAAAATAAATTTAATACATGAATTATTCAATTATTTTAATTGATAATTAAAAATATAGAAATTAAAAAATTATTTCAATTCAGGATGGTAATGGTTCAATATCATCGAAAGAATTAGGTGTGGCAATGAGGACATTAGGTCAAAATCCAACAGAGCAAGAATTATTGGATATGATCAATGAAGTGGATTTTGATGGTAGCGGTAGCATTGAATTTCCCGAATTTTGTCAAATGATGAAACGGATGAATAAAGTATTTTATTTTTTGTTAAAAGATAATTAAATACTTCATTAACAAAAAAAGATGAAAATGGAAAAAGAGGTAGAAAAATATTGATGTGAAATTTTATAGAACTAATTATGACTTACTTAGCAGTTAAAATATTTATTAATATTAAGATGAGATGTATTCATAAATGAATTTAAGTGATACATATATTCGTGATAGAGTAACATAGTTTAACTCTGGATGATGCATTCAATACTGAGTATTTATTGTGAATATTTTATTGAAAATTCGTATTTAAAAAACCAAATTATCAACGTGAATAAACCACAATATCATAGTTAAGCAATCATGAAATTTAATAAAAACATTCATTTTTTTGCTTTTACACAATTGTGTAATACTTATTTTGCGTAATTTTCCATTTATTTGCTCTTTTACTTTTCATTATTGAGTTTCCTTTCTTTTTCGTATATTAACGAATTGGTGGAACTTCGTTTTTTGTTTATGACAGAACTAATTGTACAATGTTTTATTCTTTCTAATTTCACATTATTTATTATTTGAAATATTTCTTTTTAATAAAATTTAGTACTATTTAAATTGCTCTATCACCATCTTGTTTCTTTCATTTTTTAAATTTAAAAGTAATTTTAAAATTGATCGTTTTTAAAATCTTTCGTTGAAATGAGTTACATTTTTTTATAACAAATGATTGTACAAAGTCATTTATGATAATTCTTCGAGCATTATAAAATTAAATGAAAAGTCATTTAAAGAAAAAAAATTGATTGAATACTATCATCATTTAATTGATCTTTGAATATTTTTGATAGGATAATGATAGTGAAATGATACGGGAAGCATTTCGGGTATTCGATCGTGATGGTAATGGATATATCACAGCGGATGAATTTCGATATTTCATGACACATATGGGAGAGCAATTTAGCGATGAAGAAGTAGACGAAATGATTGCTGAAGTTGATATTGATGGTGATGGACAGGTTATAATGTTACCTATTATTTATTATGAAATTTAAAATGGAATGAATTTAAATTTTAGATAAATTTTAATTCTAAAATATTCAAAATGAATAAAACCTTATTAGGATGAAATTTTAAATTTTCGAAAAAAAATGCGATAAAATGCGATAATTAAGTTATTATATGAGAGGAATAAATTCAATATGGCAAAGTACTATAAAATAATATTTTCCATATCATATTTTAGATGCATAGAATTATTGCCGTAAAAAATTTGATCATAACATTTTTAATTCTTCCGGTAATTTGCAAATATAATTTGCAGATTGATTATGAAGAATTCGTACGAATGATGACAAGTACATGATATCAGTGAAAATTATCATTTAATTTTATGAAATGGTTAGTACTGTTCAATTTAATAATTAAATTTTTGTTTTACCTTTTCTTCTTCTTATTATTATTATTTATTTCCATTCATTTCATGATTTCATAATTCATTTTTAGTTCATTTTATGTTTTATCTGTTCTATCTTATTGTTTATTTTCATTCATTTTATTATTTTATAATTCATTTTCAATTTATTTTTTGTTTTACCTGTTTTTTCTTATTATTTATTTTCACTCATTTCATTATTAGTTCATTTTTCTAACATTTTGTTAATTCATTTCTTTAAATTATTCTTTTCATTAATTTGTTAAATTATTGCGCAATTCATTTTTGTATTGTTTATATCAAATACTTTTATATTTTAATTTAAAATATATCGATAAAATCTTGAGCTTTGAATTCAAGAAAAATTGGAATGAGAAAAACCCCGCTCGATGCAGGGGAAAAAAAACTCGGGTTCAGTTCTCATATTAACTATAAGTTCGCTCAAATAAATTTGCTTTCATCATGGAATTTTTAGATAGAAATCTCAACAAAATAATTGATACTAATTTTAGTGTCATCTTTTTACTTTCAGTCTTTCAATTAATTTCACTCAAAATTACTTCATTATCATATTTAATTTATCATAATTTATATTTCAGATAAAATGCTTCACAATGCTAATAAAATGAATCGATGAAACAGGACAGAATAAAATTTGTACATTAATTTCATTATTATCTTTCACTGCTATTTCATGTCATAATGAAGCATAAAAATAATTCACATTAAAAATTAAATTTGAAAATTCCTTACTAAAATTTTACTATTCTTAATGAGAAGAAAAAGAAGATGGGTAATTACTTATAATATACAATTAGAATAATTATATTAACATACAATTATTATGTGAAATTCTCAAAATGTTAAATATAAGACGAAAATTGTCTTTTCAATTTTTATCAAATTTTGGGATTAAAAAAAAACGGCGAAAGAATGAAATTGTTTTTTCCTACCATAAATCCATTTATGGTAATTTCATAAAATTTGTCACAGCGAATTTTTAAAATTTCTTATAAAATTATGCGTTGAAATCTTTTTCTTCCTTTTTTGAAAAATTAAATTCAAATCTTTATCTCATCACATAAAATATTATCTATTATGGGTTATCAATTTTTTTTCCTATTGATTGATATTGATACTGATAATGATAAACGATGATCTCGCTCGATGCTTTTATCAGTATCGCTTCATATTTTTTTTATCCATCAAATCATATATGCTTTGTCTATTGCTCATTGATCATTTGCGACTAATTAATATCATTTGTCATTAATTTAGTCATATATATGTATATAAAATATTTAATACAAAAATTAACGTTGCAGGTATTTTTGAAATTTTTTTTGATCATTCATGACTTTCGTTTCCTCATGTATTCGATAAACGATATTCCACAACGATAAACGATATTTCAAAACGATTTGTTTAATTTCAAAATGATAAAAGATCAAACATCAAACAATTTTTATTCAAAAATAAACAAAAATTTTTATCTTAATAAGAAGATTATTTATTTCATTACATTATTGTATCATTTAAAATCATTTTAATTTTCTTTCAACAAATATTCATTCATTCATGCCAGCTACCGATTATCATCCAAAAATGCTATTCTTATTTATAATTGTCATATTTTCTTTATTTAATGCAAAAAGAAAATTGCGCAAAAAAATTTTTACCGCCCAAAAAAAACTTATCCAAAAAAATTTCGACAAATATTGAAAATTTCGATTGTATTAATTTATTTATAAACTTTTGATTTAATAATTCATTGTGATTTATTTTTCTGAATGAAGTTAAAAAAGATTAATTTTACTTCCTCAATTTATACATTTCAAATTTCATACCTTAATTTTATACTTGGATATTTTATAATCGAGATATTTAACTTTCATCATTTTTTTCAACATTTATTATTTTGCTTCATAATCAACAAATGTTGTAAATTTTATACCAATTATATGATAATTAACATTTTAGTAATTAAATCAAAATTATAATTCTATTTCAAAGAATTTTACTTAAAGTAAAATTATAAATTTTCTAACCAAAAAGAAGAAATTTTTGTAATTCAAAAATTATTTGTACATGATACAATATGAAAGAAGATATAGGTAGTTAATCGAATGAATTTCACCACTCAAATTATTCAAAATTATCAACAAAAAATTTAATGAAATCACTGTATTTGAATTCCACTGATTTCAACATCACCCTGTATCTGAACGCCCACTATATCGTTTGGCTCTGATCGATGCGCAAATGTCACAAATTGTACACCATTTACAAATACCTATGTTATATTCAATATAAATTAATTATGATCAAAAATTATGCAAAATAAGTATTGTATAAAGAAAAATTTCTACATTCCATACATTTAAAATTTTTATAAAATATTAACATAAAAACTTTTAAAAGTAATGTTTGAAGTGATCTTTCAAACAAATCCGTTATATCTTACAACTTCTAATCTCTCAGAATTTCTCGATCTTAAATTTTTCACATTTCGCGAAAAATTCATTATCACGTATCATTCCGAAAAAAAATATACAATTCCTAATTTTGTAATGCTAATGAAATCAAAGATTTACTTGTATTCCATAACTTTCATTATTCAACTTCAAATCGAACATTTTATCCTTTTGGAATGGAAATTTACCTTCTCGTTCCTCTTTACCCCAAACACCGGCAGTTAATGTATTACGTACAACAACCTGAATTATTATATTTCACTCACTCACATTATTTTTCATTTCAAATAAATTTTAAAGAAGCAATGGATATTATAATGGGAAATGTTTATTGCGAATAAATTAATAATAAATTGAGAGATAATTTATGGAAAAAAATAAAACAATTTTTTTGCAAATAAAAATAGATTTTTGCTAAAAAAAATTTTATTTTATTTTTTGCTAAAATTTTTGAATTTTTTTCACCTTCTAATTCATTGAAATTTAATTAATTAATGATCTATTATTAGTAAATGATAATATATGAAAAGGCTTACAACTTATATTAACTTATACTAACAAATTTATTTCAGACAATTAGTAATAATACTTGAAAGTAATCAATCATGTATCACACGATTGACATCTAATTCATTTCTTATTCTTGATTGCTAATCTTTCCTAAACCGTTCCTGTTTCTATATTTTCGGTTAATAGTTCAAATCTCTTCTGCATTTTTATAACAGAAAGAATTTACTTAAAATATTTCATTTTGAATATTTCAAAATTCTCGAAATTATCACTACCATTGCAATGATAATGAAAATAAGATAAAATATAAATTTCATTAAATGATATTAAATAATATCTTTTTATTTCTAAATTTAAATTATAGATAATAGGAGATATTGAAAATAAACCAAAGAAAAAATAAAAAGATTAAATCATTTCCAACTTTTTCATCAAATCGTGGATTGAAATGCAAAGCGATATCACCGTTTTGTTTCAGTAAATTGATATTAAATCGCTTGCTACGTTTCTCAGGCATCCCGGTAATACATAATGATTTACCAGGTAATAAACCACCATCTACTATACCTGATTCATAAGGAACCGGCTAAAATAACAAGAAAATTATGGATGAGAAAAAAATCGTAAATTTTTAAATTTTATTCTTGAATAATTTATTAATTCGTTTAATATGTCTTAAAGACTAGATTAATCAATGATTTAAGCTGCTAACATTTAAATCAACAATTAAGCATTAATTAAGCAATCATTTAAGAAAAATGTACTTTTAATATTTGATTCGATTTAAAAAAAAAAAACGAGAATGAAAACTAACATAATATTTGCCACCCCATTGTACATGATCGATAACAGCATCACCATCGATTGATACATGAGTAACCCACTGTAATGGTACTCGATAATCAAACGTTTTCACTTCTTTCTAAAATAATTATCAAAATTAAATTCATAAATTATCAGTTTAAAACATTTCAATAGAACTATACTGTAGCATAAAAAACTTTGATTACGATATATCTATTAGTTTTCTCTTTTTTTCTTTGAACATATTATATTCAACAATTATATATATATAAACACTTTATCAAATATATACAGTATCATCTCAACAACGATAATTTTATATATTAAGTTTATTTAAATAATTAATAGCTTATTTTAATTTTTTTTTTCATATATATATATATATGAATTAATTTAAGGAAATATTATTTCGTATTGACTAAAGAAAAAAATTAAAATAGGCTCTTAATTATATATATATATACATCATAAGCATCCTATAACAATATTATCCAATTATTTAAAAATCCTAAAATTGTGTAAAATAATTTTTTCCAACCATTTCATACTTTTTAAAATGAAACATCTCTAAAACAGTTTTTTCTCTGAAAAAATTA
>CAKAEH010002050.1:0-16595 GCA_916381525.1 Cercopithifilaria johnstoni
TTATTGTTTAATATATTTTATTTTATTGTTTAATATATTTTATTTTTACAATATATTTTAGTACATTGCAAATTTTCACAATTTGTACTCTTCCATAGAATGATTTAACAAATTTGAATCTTATTCAATTATTGTATGCTTAAATCTATGAATCAAAATTGTTAACATGATCTTTCAGAATTTCTAAGATATTTGTTTGCATTATTTTGTTTGTTAAAATTTAAAGAGAATATAAAAAGTGGGAATGGTTTAATTTGATGAAAAATAATTTTTAATTATAACATAATAAATTAAAATGATTGTTAAATTATGTTGTATAGCTAAGAGAAGAAAAGAGGTATTTTGGAAGTGAGATTTTTTTGATATGCAAGAAGATTTCGACACATATTTTGATGTTACAATATTTTATAACCAGTTTCTGAACGTTTTCCTTCAACACTTATACTGATTACTTGCAAAGCTTTCACATTCAATAACAATTTAAAACCGGATTATCAACATCATCATCATCATCAATTTGTATGTAATAATTTGAAGAAGCCTAAATCTGGTGATATATTAACTTACAGTAATCCGTAATAATGAAAATTTGATGAAATCAAAAATATAAAATGAAAAGATGTTTTGCTCTAATTAATAATAATAATAATAATAAGTGCTACTAATATCTAATTTGTTAAGAAAATATGCGTAATTAAATTAAGGAATTATCAAAAAAAGGGAAAAAAGAACGGAAAGATTTTAATTTTATAACAAATATTCCTAATCTATTCTCTGTTTCTCCTTTTCTGATTCAATGATACATTAATCATTTTATAAAATAATTAAGAAAATATAATTGAAAGAATGATGATCGTAATTTAAAAAAGAAGGGAAATGTAAACTAATTATTGTATAAGTGCTACCGTAATATCAAATGATGATCGTAATTTACGACCGTATTTTATTACAGAAATGAATACTGTATTATTTATTTAATATTTGTAATTAAGAAAATACAATTGGAAGAAGGGAAATTTATTGTTTATTTACTATCACTTATTTATTTATTTAGAAGGAATATTTATTATTCATTTATTAATATTTATTTATTATTAAACAAATTATGGAAGAATTGATTAATTTAGTAATAAGTGATTGAATGTATGAAATAGTAAGGAATAGTACAGAAAGAAATAAGTCATTAATAATTTACAGTATCCTTTGTCTCTTTGCTTTATTGGCAAGCAATAAGATTAATGTAAAAAATTTTACGAAAATAAAAATTTAAAATTAAAAATAAATAATGACTCTAATTGTCTTTTTTTTCTTCCACTTTACTGTCATTAAAATATTATCGTATCGCGGATCTATCAAATGATAATTAATTATGTCTATGAAAAAATTGCTTATCGTATTGAAATTTTCGGCTTCTATTAACTATCATTAAATACAATTCTTAAAATATAGATTGGAAAGTTTTTTTTTAATCTAATTCGTAGTAATTTTTGGTGTGTAAATTTTCTGATTGAAATATTGTTAAAGTTGAAAAAGTAACTGATTTATTTGATGAAACTTAAATTCATAAATTGTTATTTTTAATTTGAATTATACCTATCGAATGTTTTATTTTAGATTATTGTTGACAGCTTTGTTAGCAATCGGTGCGGTAAATTTCCATGAACATAATAATGTTCGTGAAGACTTTAGTGCAGATGATTCTCCATCACGGTATGAATATGCGGTCACTGAAGATTTCTTTCGAAGTTTTGGATCACCCTTTCATTTAGTTGTAGCTATGAAAGCAGCTGATGATGGATCACTTTTAAGACCCGAGTAAGTTGCATTTTATCGTGATAATAGCGATCTAATCGTAATAATAGCGATATTATAGTGATAAGTTACATTTTATCGTGATAATATTAGATGGGAAATAATAAAGTTGAAAATTATGTCAAAAATGATCATAAATATTATTATTGGTTGATTAGACCATCAATCATTAAATGTTTATCTTGAAAGGAAAAGTCATATCTTGAAACAATTGTCAAATCGTTTCAAAACATGATTTCCAATCTTTATTGTTTAGGATAGAAATTAAATATGGAAGTTTTAATAAAACAATAGGATAATTTTGTTCATTCATTTTTGCCTAAACTTTTGTTATTATTTTATTTTACATACTTGTACGACTAATTAATTACTGCAATAATAAAATAACTAAAATAATTACTTTTAATTACTTAAAGAATAAGTAAGTAATATTGAAGATATTTGGCTAAAGTGATTGAAATCGAAGATTATTTACAATCAAAACTCAGCGTTCCATACAACGGGCGACAGATTACCTATTCGGATTTTTGCGAATCAAACTGTGAGACAAGTGATGTTGTCAGCATTTTCCTGAATATATACAGAGAAGTTCATGTCAGGTAGGATTCAATTCAATTTAATATGATGAACGAATTTTATTATAATATCATCATAAATAACTTTTAATTAAAATTTTAAATTTATTGTTTAAGAAAAAAAGGAAACGTCAAGTTAACATATCCATCAATGGATGTATTTGGTAATCGAATATATCTTGCCAATAATATTTTTCAAGTGGAACTCAACAACAAGTTGGTTTATTTAGCTATTTGAAATAATAAGTTATTATCAAAATCATTTAAAACAATAATTATAATGAAATAATAAGTTATTATCAAAATCATTTAAAACAATAATTATAAAATAATTAATTATAATGATATCAGTAAACAAGTGGATATTGCATTAACTCGGACTTTTTTTTAGTGTTGAAATTTCAATAGTGTTGAAATTTCCAAGTATTCTACCTGAAGATATGACAATTGAATTGATTTTCTTGATTAGAAATGACCTTAAATTGAATATTTTTAACTTGAAATGATACAACAAAAAGAAGCTCTTCCTATTTATTCTACATAAAAAAATTATATTGATCTGAAGTTACGATAATGAAAGATCATGATGATAACCATAACTATGTATTAAAGGAAACTCTGAAATTAAAATGAAAACATTCTAATTTATAATACCAATGATCTTAATTATCATCATGATTATCATCATCATCATCATCTCAATTAATTCGCAAATATAATTAAAAAAATCAAAATTAAGTTCTCATTAAATTGTTATGAATAGAATTAGTTGGCATTTTTTTTACTTCCAATCTTTTTCATTTTGATCAATTCTAAGTTTATTGAATATTCTATCGGCTGATCATCACATTATCATTACAATCGCTTCTGCAATCAATTATCAAATAATTTAATTTGAAGATCTCATATAATCGAAAGTTGTCGAATGATTGCGATTAACTTTCAAGCAATTCAAAAGAATGCTTCAAGTGTGGAAATAATGAATCGCTGGGAGCAGGAAGTATTCATGTTTTCCGAAAGTACGAAAAATGATTCATTGATCCGAGTCTATGCTACATCTGAAGGTTTAGTCAGTAGTGAAGTTCGTCGGACAGGTTTGTATTTCTTTGAGAAAGAACTTGATTCCACTTGTTATGAAATTAACTCTACTTGAGAAAAATTAAAGAAAAATAAATAAATTTTAGTGCTGAAAAATTTAAAAAAATTTTTGGAAATTTCGAAATTTTCAAAAATGAGGAAAAAATAATTTCTTAAAAAATTATAATTAATTTACACATTTCAACCTTACTTTCGTTAATATTACTGTAACAAAATAAATCGATTTCAGGTTTACGAGCATTACCTTTCATTACTATATCCTTTATTGCGGTATTATTATTTACGGTAATAACATCACTAAAACGTGATCCAATAACCAGTAAACCATGGGAAGCAGCATTTGGTGTCTTCTGTCCCATCCTTTCACTTATTGGATCATTCGGATTACTATTTTGGGTATATAAAATTTCATCATTGAACTGAAAATTTTAAATACAAAAAGATATGAAATTAGGAAAAATGAGTTTTCAATGATAAAAAAAGAAATGAAAGTGATAACTCTTATCAAAAGTAATTCTTATCAAAAGTAAAAAATTTAGAAATTATTCCTTCATAATATCATCGCAATATTCAATAATCAGGTAAATGCGTAATCTAAGACTAAAAGATTCGAATAATTTACAAGTCTATGATACTTATGATCTTACTATCATATCAGCATGAAAGTTTATTGATTTTCAGCATTTAGCATAATGATTAACAATTTCTGCATGAATCTTATCAACGAATAACTGCGCTACATTTTGTTTAATGTGTATAAATTAATGTTAATCCAAAATTTCAGTTTAAATTTCCATTCCTACCAATCGTCTGTGTGGTACCATTTTTGGTGCTAGCAATTGGTGTCGATGATGTATTCATCTTTCTTCACTGTTACCATCAAACAGATCCAAAACTTTCGGTTGAAGAACGAATTGGTAAAATGCTTGCTGAAGCTGGCCCATCAATAACCATTACTTCCCTTACCAATTTTCTATCATTTGCAATCAGTATTTTTACTCCTACTCCAGCTATACAGGTAATCAATCAATTATCTTTCATACATATCAAAGAATTAAATAAGAAATCAATTCATTAAATGTATTTAGCGATTACGTAAGAAGACGTGGAGGACTTTTCATTAAAGTTTCGAAGTGATAATGTTTTACTTAATTTCTTCTACTAAAAAATTTTCCATGGTTACTACAAAATTCATCTGTGAGAAATTTTCTACGATTTTTACGAAATTCGTTTTATTCCATAATTTTTTCAGGTAAAGGTAAAACTTTTAAAATGATTTTATTTTACAGATATTCAGCACATACATTAGTATCGCGGTAATATTTGATTACACTTATCAAATTTTCTTATATTCCGCAATTTTGACGTTTGGTGCTCATCGTGAAAAAAAACGTTTACATTCATTTATTCCGTGTATATCGATTTCTGAAACTGATAAGGTTATTTTCATCAATTTTAAATTTTCAAATTTCTATTTTTATTAAATCACTGAAGCAACAGATAAATATTTAGCATAATATATCAGCTTCAAATATTACAATAACTCTGGGTTAATTTTTAAACTCCTGGTATGTACCGATAATAATAATAATCATAATAATAATAATGATAATAACCGTAATCTTAGTAATGATAATAATCATAATCTTAATCATAATAATATATTTTTGATCAAAAAAATAACTATGATTTTAGCTGATTTTCCGATGATAATAATCATTAAATTGTATAATTTATTATTATTATTATTGTAAATGCAATTCAAATAATTTCTGATACTAAAAATTTGTCATTGTTATTTATTTATAAGAAATATTTGTGATGAATGAAATGAATAAAATAATATAATAATAATTATTTTTTACAGAAAAAAATAGTAATTATTAAAAGTAGTAATTATTATTATTATTATTATTATTATTATTGTTGTACTAATAATGAAGAAAAATGTTCTTTATAGCGATCCGTTAAAAATCAATCAGATATTTCGGATACATTCGAGAAATTGATGAATGATTTTGTTGATTTATGGGTGGATATAGCAATGAATAATATCACAAGGATAATTGTTGCTTGTTTTATGATTATTTATTGTATTGTTGCTGTACATGGAGTATTGCAAATTAAAGTATAATTTTTAATCCAATAATTTATGAATTATTAATTTTTCCACAATTTTGTTTTGTAATATTTTTGAGAATGATGTAAATATATTTACAATTTACAATAAATTTTGTGGAATTTTCGCCTTTTAATATTTTTTAGCAAATTTTTTTTATTTTAAATTTTATAATAAATTCTTCAGAATATTCAACATATTATCAAAATTTCAAATTTACAGGTTGGATTAACATCAGAAAAATTATTCTCATCTGATTCACCATTGTTACCATTTGTAAAGTTACAAACCGAAATTATTTTCAAAGAAGGTGGACAGGTGAGTAGAATTATTATATATCTCATTAGTTAATATCATACTATTTTTCATTTATAATCATTAATTTCAAAATAATAGAATTAATTTTCATTAGGTAATTTTGTTCTTCTTTAATGAATTTATTGTCTCTCTTATCATTTCGTGTAATTTTTTTCTATTAGTAGTACTATTTGAAAATTTATTGCACCATCGGAATTGTTAATTATTATAATTGTTTTAATCTTTACGGATTTCCTAATTTAAGTTTTTAAAAAATAAATTTAAATTATGCAATTCTAACTAGAAATTTCAGATCATTTTTGTTTCTAAAGCTTATTCCCATTGTTTCTTCTAATTTTTTGCGGACTAAAATTATTTTTTCTTTCTAAATTGTAATTTAATTATGAAAGATTTTAATTAGCATTAGCATAATTTGTTTGGAAATATCTTCGAGTTTATTTCAAACATTTTAAAATTTATTTCAGGTTGCAATATTTGTCAATAATCCAGGTGATATGCGGAAACCAGAAATAATTCCAGAGATGATGCGTCTCGTAAATGATTTTGAACATGCTACAGGAAGTATCGGTTCCGCTAGTACTCATTTATGGTTCATACCATATTTGTCATACGTAGGAATACAGGTATATCTGATAAATATAAATTCATTATATCGCACGTTAGCTTTGCATTTTTACGCCGAATATCTTTTATGCTCATTTTTAGGTTTTAACATATCGTTATTTTATCAGATTTGTATTTTAAATTTTTAATTAGATTCTTTATAAAGATTCGTTATTTATCTTAATTTATCACTTTATAAGAATATAAAAAATTTATTTTATTTACAGGAACATGGAGATATTAATTTCAAATATAAATATTTACCGGAATTTATGAAATTACGTGAATATCACAGTTGGAATTCATTTGTCAATTTTGGATTACCTGAGTAGGAGGATTCTTTGCGATAAATTATTGATAAATGAAAGACTATCATAGATAATGAGATCCTTTATGATAAATTATTATTGATAAATGAGAGACTATCATAGATAATGAGATTCTTTTTGATAAATGAAAGATTATGATAGATACAATAAATACCGGTTATTCGTATCATTCTAAAATTTTATTTTATTTTTTTAAAATCTTTTATTCTTTTTCATTTTTTTATTTTATAAATAGAATCATTATTTATTTATTGCAGAGATTGTCAGAATGAGAAACCAGCTTGTTTACAAAAATTCTTCTTTTCAACGGGTTTTCGAAATGCTGTGCAATGGTCGGAACGTTTACAATTACTACAAGAATGGCGTAATATTGCTGCTCGATATTCGAAATTTAATGTTTCAGTTCATGAACCATTCAGTATGTATGCAGATCAGGTATTGATTTATTTATTTTGATAATTATATCGGAAAAAAATTTTTTTTTATAAATGAGAAGATGAAATGATAATTTAGAGTTAATTAAATTTGATATGATGATAAGAAATCATTATTATATCATCATAAATAGAATTATTATTAGAGTTAATTGAATTAGTTAAGATGATAAGAAATTATTATTATATCACTATAAATAGAATTATTATTAGAGTTAATTAAATTTGTTAAGATGATAAGAAATCATTATTATATCATCATAAATAGAATTATCACTAGAGTTGATTGAATTAGTTAAGGTGATAACAAATCATTATTATATCATCATAAATAGAATTATTATCGATTTATAAATTGTTTTTATCGTATTTTTTTAATTCAGAATAAATATAAAAAATTATTTATACTTAATGTGAAGCATTCTTTTGATATAAATTATCATTAATATAGTTTGAATTGATCAGATGAATGATGATAATCGAATTATTTTAGCTGCTTACAATAGTTCCGGTCACAAAGTCCACCGTAATATTTGCATTTATTATAATGGCACTTGTACTGACCACTTTTACACCATCAATAACAACAATCGTTTCATCCACACTTTCAATTATATCAATCAATTTGGGAGTGCTTGGTTCACTAACATATTGGAACATCGATCTCGATCCTATTTCAATGGCCACTATCCTGATGGCTATTGGCTTTTCTGTGGATTTCATTGCCCATATTACATTTCATTATTACAAGGGTCAAACAAAGGTAACCTTTTATATATAAACCTTCAAAACTTTCAATCTTAAAATTTCTAAATTTCAGTTTTGTTAATAAATAAATTAATGAATAATTTTTTATTTAAAACAGTTTTAATTATTAAAATCCTTAATTATTAAAATAGTCTTAATTATTAAAAAGAAAATTTTTTTAAAGGGTAAACGTGAACGCTTGAAGCATGCACTTAAATCAATAGCATGGCCTATGACACAAGCTGGTATATCGACAATTTTATGTTTATGTGTCCTTGGTGTAATTCAAGCCTATATGGTGAAAGTTTTCGTTAAAGTAGTAATAATCGTTGTCATACTTGGTCTTCTTCATGGTTTAATTATTTTGCCAGTTGTTTTTGGTGCAATACCATTGCGGAAACGAATTATTGCTGATGTTGACAAAGTATCAACAAATTCAACCCTTCAAAAGGTTTTTCTTTTATTATTAATATTATTATTATTTATTATTATTTTATATTATTATTATTAATATTAATATTATTATTATTATTATTGTTATTATTGTTATTATTATTATTATTATTGCTATTATTACTATTATTAATTCTTTTATTTATGAAATTATATGTTAAGTTTATATTTTAGAATTCTTTTTTCAAAATCAAAGTACTATGAAATTTTCTAATACTCTAACAACAACAACAACTAATTAAATTAATATTAAAAATAAGAATTCATCGAAAGAAATGATAATATGAAAAATGTAAAGGAAAAAAATTTTTTAAAAGAATGTAGAGATGATTTTATTTGAAATTTAAATTTCATTATTTCATTTTAATTTTTTAAAATGTTTTACCGTAATAATTTGTCAATTTTACAGAATCATACCATACGAATAGCTGTACCAGCGGTAACAATTACACCAATAACAATCAGAAAAAATGAGCTGGAAAAGCAAATTTCATCGGGTCCACGTTATCATGATTCGAGGGGTTAAAAATCATTGAATACCTTTTACTAAAAATTTCTTCCCTCTTTTCTTTGTTTTAATTTTTAAGTGCAATAATTTAACATAGAGTATATTTAATTCAAATCGATAAAAATAATTTTGAAATAAACAAATGAAATAAATTTTCAATATCATAAATATTACTATCTAAAATAAATATTATTTATTACTTATAATATAGCACTTATTTTTATGTTAATCGAACCTAATTTCAATTTGTTTGTTATCATATCGATTAATTTTTGTAATAGTATGTTAAACTAATTGCTAATTTGTTATGCTGTTGAAATACTTTTTGATCATTAAAGAAAAATTGATTAGGAAACGATCTATAAATATCATATAAAGTACGCAAGTACCATATGCTATAAGTATCGTATGCTTTTTTGTATTTTCTTTTTTTCTCATAATATTAGTAAGATATTTAAGTAATAATAATAATAATGTCTGAATTCTTTTTTAAATTGTTATTTGTCATAATTATTAATACAATTAATTAATTATTATTAATTAATTAATTCCAACAAAAATTTATGATTTATATTTTTGAATTATTTTTTATAAAATAGAAATTTTCATTGAAATTACTATTTTAACAATATTTATTCCTCTTAATGCTATATTCAATTGGAGATAATTTTGAAAAAAAGCCTAAAATTATTATTTGCTGAAATATTAATTTAAATTTTGATAATTTAACTTTTCATAAATGACAAAAATATATTCATTCCATAATACCATAATGTAATACCGTAATATATTCCATAATACGATAATATAACACCATAATCTGTCATACCGTAATCGAAAGATCTTTTCTTTGTTTCAATTTTAGCAATATTTTGAAATAAAATAACTCGATTTTTTTTTTTGCTCCAATTTAACAGTACTTTGAAATAAGATAACCCGGGCAGATAATTCGAGAACAAGCGGGAAATGTTACATTTTGTTCTTCGTTGCTGAAGCTGTATTTTTGCATTAGATATATAATTTTATTTATTCATCTATGTTCGTATAGAAAAAAAACTCTAAAATTCTTTTGTTTTAATTTTAACATTGTAAACATCACAAAGTTATTCAGTTTCCCTCGGGAAATAATTAAATTTTTATGGTACCTTATAATAAGCAAGAAATAAAGTCTTTTTTTATCTAACTATATTTGCATAAAAAGCTCTAAAACTCTTTTGTTTTAGTTTAACATTCATGAAAATCATAAATATCAGAATGTCATTCAATTTCCCTCGGGAATTAATAATTTCCAGTTTTGTCTACCTTATAAATAAGCAAAAGCAAAATTTTTAAATGAGCAAAAATCAAAAAATAAGCTATTTTAAAATGGAATGATTATATTATGAATTATACATGTTATCATCATTTAATATTAGAATATCAGGATCAAACATTTCTAGAAATTATTTTCACCTGGAAATATTTTTTTTTTATTCATTAATTTCCACTAAAATTTCCATTAATTTGACATTAGTATCAAATATAATTGATATCGATTATTAGATCTGAGAATTGCTACGATTTCAGTTAATTTTGAAAAAAAAAAAGAAGGAGAGGAAAATTTTCGATGAAAATTTTATTTCCTCCCGAATTTTAAAATTAACTATTCAAATCAAATATTATTTGATAACAAAAGGGAAGAAGATGAATGATCATAATGTTATCATGATATCATCGTTTAATATTAGAATTACCACCGGGAATCCCACTTCTAATTTCTGTTGACTTCTTTGGCAATGATGCATCAGTGGAGTATGTGTTGCAATGTGGACACATCCATGATATTTGCGCACATCCGCTTAATTGTTTACACCTGAAATTTCTTTTATCTTTTTTTTTTTAATTTGTAAAATTGTTTTAAATTTTAAAAATTTAATTTAAAAAAATGATAAAGAATGGATGATACACAAAAATAATTCCATCAAAAAGCTTTCTAAATAAACATTATTATTAAGCAATTTAATTAATTGTTGAATAAACAATAGAATTCTTCGCTTCATTAAAACAAATAATTAACCCTAACATTTTCATTTCTTTTAAAATTTAATAGTTTCATTTAAATTTAATAATAGATAATCTTAGGGAAATATTTATGATATTCATATGTCAAATGAAAAATATTCGGCGTTTAAAATTATTGCTCAATTATTTGATAATTATTTATTTCAATTGAAACAAACAATTGAATTTCAAAAATTCATTTACCAAAAATGATATGCTTTAAATAAAATTATTTTCTCTTCCTCACTTTTCGATATTTCCAATTATTGTCTTCTTCCTTTTTCATTTCTTAATGATTAAATTTTCATTTAGTTAATAGCATTTGACTTACATGAAGAATGAATACGCTTTTTCGCCCTAATAGAAATGAATAATTTGTGAAGGATAGAAAATTGAAAATTAAATTTCATTCATTTGAGATTAGACAAAAGAATCAATGCGAAATTGCTACAATCAAAAAATTTCTTTTGAAATTCCTTTTTTTTAAAATAATTAATTAATTTCTCAATCCAAAAAATGCTTACTCAATTTATCATTACTAAAAAATTGCAACGAAAAGAAATTTTCCTTTTTTTTAGTGAAAGAAAATGCTCAGAAGAATGGATAACAATCGTAATGAATTATTAGATGCAATGATTACAGTATCAATGGTGAAAAGAATAGCGATAATATTGCTAGTACCAATGACAGTACTACTGTATTAACATTATAAAGTTTATTTCTCATAGAAAATTTATGATATTAAATGCTCAAAAATTATTCCATTCTTTGTCATCCTAATGGTAATCGATAAGTAAAAAATTAACATAAAAAGTCTGTAATTGATAAGTAAAAAAAATTAAGATAAAAAGGTATTGATAAAATAATAACTTGTAAATATATCAGAATAAAATAATTTTAATTGTACCTTTGACAGGTATGCAATTTTATCCCCGGATTCTTTAGCAGTATTTTTAAACGATCCAACATTGCAGCACGTGCCCGAATTGATAGGCATTCATCTGAACAAAAAAACTAAAGGCTGTTTTTTTGTTCTTTCGTTAAAAGATTTAAATTTAGAAGAGTATACTTATTAAAAGAATGATAGGATGAGAAATGCTAACAAGTTTGTTGTTGAGTCATTTCAAGTAAATGTTCTGGCCGATGAAGCATCTGAAGGCAAGGATCAAGTAATTGATGCAGGAAACATCGATCCAATAATGATAATCGTACAAAAACTGATAACTAAAATTGGAAGAATATTTTAGAACGGAAAATATGCGAATGATCAACCAGCATGCAGAAATTTGAAGTAATTTTCGACATTCTATGATGTCATTATTGCGAATATCATTTCAATGATTTAGCAATTGTTTTAAAGTTGCTAAATAATTGAGTGGCCTAAATTTTAGTCTATTAATTTTAATTTGGAAATTTTAATTGGGAATATGTTCAAATGCTAAATAATTGAGTGGCCTAAATTTCAGTCTATTAATTTTAATTTGGCAACTTTAATTAGGAATATTTTCAAATTTCATATTTTATCATAATTTAAAATTTTCAAGAAATTTAATGAATGCAACTGTTTAATGAGTAAATCCAAATTAACTAAATAACAAGATTTCAGAAATTGAAGTATGTTGTAGTAATTGAAGAAAATAATACAATTTTTGCTAACTTGAGTATGAGGTGCAAGAAGTAACATTGCGCATTTTCTCAACAAACCTGCTGATTCCATCTTACATGCTGCTATCAGTACTGGTCCTATATTAGCTTCTGCAATTCAAAAAATTAAATTTTTTTTTCAGTTTGCTATATAATAAGAATCTAAATTCAGTCATGCCTTAAAATGTGAAAACGAATCAATTAATTCTTACCAGATTTACACAGAATTGTTAAACCCTGGAAATAAACAAAACCTGTTATCTTAAGTTGGGGTGGATAAACTGCCATCAGAAAAGCTTTTAATTCCTCATGCGTACACGGGCAAAATATTTCATCCGTACTCTTTATTGAAGATATACGTTCCTAAGAAGAAGGAATTTAAATCTATTATTTTTCATTTTTTTTTTACTTTTGATTATACTTTAGAATTTAACCAAAAATTTTGAAGTGAATAATCTTAATTAAGATTAAAATTCAAATCACTAAAATTTGGATTTAAAAAAAAGGTTTTATTCCAAAACATTTAAGTAAATAATTTTATTCCTGAAATTAATAATTTACCAAGAAAACATTCGACCATGCAGCAATGTAGTATGGATTAACATAATAACCGCGACCAGTTTTCGTACGAATCATTACAAAATTTAATTCTGAAAGACGATGCAACTGTTCCAGATCGGTAGGTTGCTCCAACATTTCCTGTAAACCGGAAAAGTTGTAATTGAAATAAATGAAAATTTCCGGAGTTTTTTTCTTCTCATTTTTAAAATTTATAAAATAAATTGTCAAGATGCTCGAGAAAATTCTGCAAAATATTTTTGTAAAAGTTTATGAAACCTCAGGTGCTGAAGATCCATGCAACCTTTCGAGTAACAACACTTTGACACGATCGCTTAGACCATAATAACGGCTACCAGTGAGATCAATTTTTGAATTAGGCCTCATCTCTCGTAAACATAATACCAATAAACGATTTAATTTATATCTAAAATTGATGATCATTAAAATTGATTGGAAACAATATGGAAAGTGATATAATAATTAAATAAATTTAAATGGATGAAGTGAATAATTTCTTATTAATTTAAATTAATTAATGAGAAGTTTCTAAAAAATAAAATATACTATGCAAATATTTGAACTGTTTCAATAATTAAGGCTTATTAATTATCCTCCATAATTAGGAAATACCTGTCAGCTAGCCAAACTTTTTCCAAGAAAGGCAATTTATGTTGGACAAGGAAGCATTCGCAACGATGCAAAAGACCATCCATCTGAATTTTCTTTTTTTCACATTTAATTTGTAAAACAAAAAGCAATTAAAAATCAAGTATTAGCAAAATTTTCAATATTTTTCATTAAAATAAAATTTGAATAATTATGATGATTACCTCAAAATTATCGTTGAATTCAAAATTATCGAAATTGAAAAGAGCAAAAAATATTATCGAACTGATTTATCAAAATAATTTATGGCGTAAATTTTATGAGGAAATAAATTTGAGTATAAAATGTGAACGAAATATTTGCCTGATAGTCAAAAGCAAGCGGTAGTAGAATATGAACAGATTGATCATCAACATCCTTATAAGTTGGATGTATGCAAAGAAGCAATTCGAGAATATGATCATATTGCACATTTGCTAGTATCAGCTCACGATCGGGACATTCAATACACCAGGCTCTGAAAAAATAATATATAAAGTTGAATTGCTTCCAAAATTATCGGATGGTTCATTTTTTTTAGTGGATACAATACTTATTATGATATGGGTATGATATCCGTTATGCTATGATAACGGTATAATATCCGATCTGATGATACTTGTTAATTTAGGATGTTTTTGAAATCGAAAAAAAAGAAGTTTATTTTATCTTATTAAAAAATGAATTATTGAAAAGAATGAATTTTCAAAATTGAAACTGTTATGATATCCGTTATGTTACGATAACGGTATAATATCCGATCTGATGATACTTGTTAATTTAGGATGTTTTTGAAATCGAAAAAAAAGAAGCTTATTTTATCTTTTCAAAAAATGAATTTTCAAAATTAAAAAAAGAAATGTTAAATCACTTTTTCGTCTCTTAAATTCCTCAGGGATAACAAGAAATTGAATAGTAATGAAAATATGTTTGCATTTTTGCTTTAGCTATAACGTAAAAATTTACTTCATATGCTAACATTCGAGACGAAAACATTTAGTGGAATTATTTATTAATAGTAGTTTTAAAATTGATATTTCGAAGTAAACATGATTTGATTCATGTTTATTTCAAAAATTTCAATTCAATTTCCAATCCTCTTTTCTACCCTTCTATATCAGCTCATTTTACATTATTTACATTTTAATTTATATCATCTTATTTTTGCTATTTAAATTTCAAATCTTTTTTATCTTCTTCAATAATCTCGAAATGCTACAACTTTTTTTTCCCATAATTCTCAATGATAATCAAATTTTTTGAAAATTTATCAAAACAAATATTTTTCTCTGATCAATATTATTTATATCAAAAAGACAAAACTCTTTTTGCTTTTGCGTATAATCGGAAAAACGAACCGTAAAACAGGTGACCAGATAGAAATATAATGCTCATCCACATATAATCGTTTACCATCTACAAGAAGTGGTCGAGTACGTCGACCATCCGGTCGTGTAAAATCAATTATCACTTCAATTGAATTTGCTCCCGTTCGATCACATTTTTCCACTGCATTCTACAGAACAAACTAAATATCTGAATTATTGCCTTTATTCTATTCAAAAATTCTTATAGTTCAAATTAATTAAAGAAAAGTTAACTAATTAAAAAATTAATTAATATAAATTAAAAAAACTTTATAATAAAAGTTATAATAAATTTTAAAGATTTAATAAATATTGAAAATTATACTTTCATTCCTTTTCTATTTAAATTAATTTGCTCAAATCTTTTCTTTGAAATATTTTTGAGTTTTAATTTTGTTTAAACACCTGGGAAAACGAAATAATATTGTTAATTAAGAGAATTTTTTTCTGCATGAGACAATTATTCATTCGAATTGTTGATGTAGCAGAGAAATTAAAGATAAGCATAGTGAAAGTTTTTTTAGCAATAAAAAAAGAAGAAGAGAAAATGATTGTTGCGAAAGTATGTGTGAACGAATAATTTATATTATTGACAAACTTTGGGTGAGAGAAAATACGAAATTCTCTTTTTCACTCTTTCATTCTCTATCTTTCCTTTCTTTTTACCTTTTCTTACCTTTTCATTTTCCTTTTGTCATAAGAAATTATTAATGAATTATATTCATTTCAATTAGTTCAATGATTATTTGTTTCTTTAATTATGAAATTGAATTCATTCAATTTCTTTTCCACTTTTAAAGTAGTATTTAATTATTTATTATTAAGTGCTAAAATATAAAATTCATCTTTTTATTTTTATTCTTTTTCTTTTCTTTCTTTCTCTCTCTCTCTCGTTTTGAATTAAATAAAACGAAATATTTATACCTCATCGAATTTATAATTTCAAACAACAAAAATAATAAGTTATAATGAAGAATTATTTGCATTATTGATCGGATGAAATAAATTGTAAAAGTTTTTTTTCTTTTTAATTTTTATGGAAATGAATAATTTTTGAAGATGGTGAAAATTAATGAATGAGTAAATTTTCACACATTTCTTTCCTTCATATTTCTAAATGTAAAAGAATAATACTGCAAAAGTTGGAATTGAGAATTCAAAAAATAAAAAAAATAAAACAAAGCTTCAGGCATTGATCAATTAATTGTTGAAATGGGTTAAATTTAAGATTTTGGCTATGCCAAATATCGATTAATAAGGAATGATATCATTTTGAGGTACTAATAAAGTCTCAATTGATATTCCAATAAAAGGGTTAAAAAGAAAGTGAAAAGTTCACGAA
>CAKAEH010002051.1:0-16549 GCA_916381525.1 Cercopithifilaria johnstoni
CTTCATGAAACAGAAAATCCTGAAGAAGATTCTTATTGTACACAAACGCACCCCCTTGTTAACACCGGAGTGCCGTGTACACGATTTGGGAAATAATTTGCCCAAAAAATGATAGGATCAAAAAGCCGTGGTAATTTCTCCAATGTTGGATCATATCGCTCTCCATGCATTATACAGTCACTTAGACGATCTTCGAAACATTCAGGTAATGGTATTTTAGAAGCCTAAAATAATCAGTGTGAAATATAATAATACTGATACAGTTATTATTTGACTTAGGAAAAAGACTTATAATCGGACATACAGCAATACTTATAATTCTACCCATAGATCGGATTTATACGCATACCAAATCTAAAACAATTTCCGGAAAACCAATTCTTTTGACTGCCTTTGACAGAGAGCAAGCTTGGTCGATTCCATCAGTAAATGCTACGCTGCCATCGAAAAGAGAGCACTTAACCGATTTATAAAGCGGATGTTCCTAAAATATGTGTTAAGCAATTTGACATATTGGAGAATCCAATTTTTCGAGAATCCAAATTTCTCCAAAATATTTGAGAATTCAAAATTTTCGACAATCATATCTGCTTTTGCTCATCTAAACAAAGATTTCAACAGTGAATCTGGAAATGAAAAAAGAAAATCGCTACATGAAGTTGTGGTGTTCTGTAGGCGGGATGAGGAATAACTGGTAATTCTCGTGCTTCTGTTCCAAAGAAGTTCGGCTGGTTGGGATCATATATTTTAAATCCTGCTTCCTGGAATTTTGATAACAATTGCAATAGAAAGCAAATTTCCGTTGAAGTATTACTCACAAACCTTCTCCTAAAGGTTTCTGTCAACTCGAATTAAAATGCTAAACGTGACATCATACATCACATCCATTTAAACCATTAAATTAGTCATCTAGCAAAAGTGAAATCTTTTTTATTTTCTTTAGCACAATTATTACTGACAAAAAGGTTGCTCACTTAGATCTGAAATTATCTACCGTTTTTTATCATCCACTGTAACTGAATGACAAAACACTTATTTGTTGAAAAATTTAAAAAAGTCACAAAATTTCATTTAGCTAAAGACAGAACTTTTTCTTTTCTCTTATTTCGAATTAAATCGTTTAAATTTCACTGCCAGCTCGGAAAAAATCCGCTGACCCGTATAGCCGAAGGAATTACAAACTGTGGCAATTTCCGTTTATTTCTTGCTGCCAGTATATTTTTAAATATCCGTGTATTCATCTTCCCCCATTGCTTTTGTGGTTTGAATTTCCGGAATACCATCTCATAGGCTTCACCCGATTCAACATGCACATCCAGAGAAGAGGTCAGTAAATTAGATCGCTTAATTTAAACCTACAAATCTTGCCTAAAATTTGTAGAAATTTAAGTTATTGTTGCATCAATTTCAACTCAAAAATAATATACAAATGCACTATGTAACTCATAAAAATGCGAATTAAAACTGAGAGGTAAAACTTAACGACAGATGTTTGTCAAGTATTCTTATTTCGTAATCACATTTTAAATTTTCTTCTAAGTTCTACAACTTCATGGTATAACTGATCAATTCAGTTCAGGAAAAAGTGAAAATATTAAAATTCTATAACAGGTTCGATCTAAGCAAAAAAGCCTCTGCATTACGAAGTAAAAAAATGAAATCCATGGGACATCTCTACCTTCACTTATTTGTACCTTCCTATCTCTATTAATTAATTTTCTTTTCTCTATTAATCTCTATTAACTCTCTATTAATTTTCTCTCTATTAATTTATTAATTTTATTCTCTATTAATTCTCTATTAATCTATTAATCTCTCTATTAATTAATAGATAGGAAGGTACACAAGCTCTCTATTAATTTTCTTTTACCTAGAAAATTTAACACTTAGACTACCCTGACACTTCAAAACCCAGACACTAATCCATACAATTAATCAAACTCAATCACGCATCTAGAAATAACGCATTCTTCGTATGCAATTCTGAAGTTCAATTCTTAAATTAATAAAATTATGTTAAAATTGATTCTTCTATAATTCATTAATGCTATCCGAATATTTATTTTATGGCATAAGTTTATTCAAATAAAGTTTTGAAAAGCATTTTATAAAATATTTACGATGTTTTTATGAAATTTTAATTGATTATAAGTAAAATTAAATTTCAGTAACCATAGCAACCAGAAGGTAATGATATATGGTAAAGATTGAAAGATATCATTTGATACATATCCAATCAACTATTATGATAATTGAAATAAGTTGAATTCCAGAAATTCAACTTTTCTCCCTTTTCTTTTAACTTTCTCTCTCTATGGATATGTATGAAATGATTTCTTTCAATCTATACCATATATGATTACCTGTATTTGTGATTTTCTCTTTTTCAATACTCTTTTTCCTTTAGATATAAACTAACTTTGCAAAATTAATATCGTATAAATTTCTAATGAGTAATAAGTTAACTAATTTTATCGGGAAGTGTTTTAGGAAGTAATCTTTCGGATAAAATTGGATATTGCAATGCGATCATAGACGGGGAAATTTTATTAATGTTTTCTCATCGAAACAAATCTATTTAATTGAACAGTTTAATTATTTGATTTCTATCATATAAAATAAATTCTAATAATTGAAATTGAAACATTCAAGAAAAAGTTTATCGGAGAATAATAATAGAAAGCAGATTCAAGGATTTAACATCATTAAATTATTGGTATCAAAGAATATTTACAAATTTATACTATTCATTAAAACATAATTGCAGCTAACGGTATTGTACTAACAAATGTAATAGTTGAGATTATCGAAAATTAAGCATTCTTTTAAGCATATCGTATGATTTATAATATCCGATAAATCAAGAAGAAAATTAAAACGCAATGTCGGTATTAGTGGGAGAGAAAGTTGATGATAAAAAAGATGGAATTAATGATAATGATGATAATGATGAAATACAACATGAATTAATGGAATGGCATCCGATCAGTGGATTACTCGCTCTAACAACATATCGCGCAAATGTCGGAAGTGAAATTAGTTTTTTCACTCATCAAGTAAGTATCAAATCATCAATTAAATAAATATTCAGTAATTAAGTGTAAGCGTAAATTTAAGATAGCAAAATATAATCATTAATAATTTATTATGTCAACAATTAATTAGAAATAAGAATTACTAGTTAAATTAGTAAGCATTTTTGTAATGCTTATTGAGTTTGATGTTTTTCTTCTTTTCTATATATGACAACAAAGATTATATTTATATCTATTTTATAGCAATTAAAACTTTCAAACATTTATGCTTATTTACTTTGATCACAACTGTCAACAAGAAAATGAACTTCTCATTATCATAATTGTCAACGAAGAAATGAAAATTTAATTTCACTTGTTGACAGGAAAAATGAACCTAATAATAATTATTCAGTTAGAAGAACATTTCGAACAAAAAATAAACGATTGAGAAATAAAATTAAATATCGGAGCAAATTTAATCCTAAATAATAACTGTTAATATTCTCGAAAATTGCTCAAAATTCAAAATTCAGTTATCATATATCTTTGATATTGCATTATATCGATTTATTTATATTATGGTATATATTTATACATTAATATATTTAATCATTAATTGCTTTTAATTAGTATTTATGTATTATTATTTTTATTATTATTATCTATTATTTATTATTATTACTTTAATTAGTTAATTAGCCTCTCTATATGCTTGTATTATATGATATTAATGAGTATATGCTTGTTTTTGTATAGGCTAATAAAAGTGATCATTTGCCCATTCGTAAAGCGAACGCACGTGTAATATGTCTTTGCTGGCACCCTGTAATTGATATTATTGCAATCAGTTGGGATTCTGGTGATGTTACGTTTCGTTTTATTCAAAATGATGAAGGTATGAGGAAAGTTTTATTTATTACATCGTATTTTCATCATTATTAATGATAAGATATTATATTATCATTACTATCATTGATAGTATATATTGTTATATATCCTAACAAAAGTTCAATTTTATTGAAATATTAAGAGCAGCAAAATAAATAAATTACATATGTATTTGTACATATATACATATAAAGATGTACGATTTTCATAAAATAACAATATCATTATTAGCAATATTATCATTATCATTATCAATAATGTTATAATCATGATTTTGATTTAGATTTTTCGCTTCCTAATAAAAATGAACCGAACGGCATAATAAAATATATGTTATGGAGTATAAGTGAGTTGAAAATATGCATCGTTGAAAAGGTATGGAAATAATTCGACAGAAAAAATGGTAGAATTTAAGTATTCATTTTTACTTTTGAAATAAATTATATATATCATTTTACTTTTGCTGCATTATATAAATATAAATAAATTACCGCTGGCAGCAAAAAGAAATTTAATTATTATTTCTTATATAATTTCAAAATAGAATGGCGGTGTAGTCTTATGGAGAATTGTAAGAGATAATAGAAAAGGAACGTTGAAAGTCGTAGTTAGTGGTACAATCAATGAAGAAGCAAATTGTATTTGTCGAAGGATATTGAAAAGGTTTTCATTTTTGCGTTGAAAATTTGTTAAAACATATTTTAATAATAATACTTGTTTTGATAGTGATATCTGCTCTAATTAATAATCCTAATCGAATGATCATATTTATCATAACAGTGATATCAGTTCCAAATAATACTTGTGTTTTGATAATGATTCTGTGCTGCTGTATATTCGCCTTTGAGAAAAAGCTTCTATTATTTGTTAAATTATTAATTTTGATCCAATTTAATGCAAATAAATTAATTCATAATAAACTAATTTAAATTATATTTAAATAAAATATGCAAAATATTTTTATTTAGTGAAATTTTAATTGCAAAAAACGAAGACATTAAACAATAAGTTTTGATTAAACAACAACAGCAAATACCAACAATCTTTCCAGCAATTCATTGGAACATGCTGAAGATACGAAACAAATAAATGCCGAACTGAAGGATAAATGTAAAAAGCCTCACATGGAAGTATCATCAATGAATAATGTAAGGAAGTTTAAGATTTTACTTATAATTAAAAATCATTCCAAGTTTATTGGAAAATTAGAGAACAAGTAATTTTCTCAGGTATCCCCTAATAATTTAAATTTAACAAAATCAAACTTATGTTTGATGGAGCAAAAATAAAAGGTGAAAAGAAGTAATAAGCTTGCAGAAAAATTTGAAGATATGAATTTACATTTTTAAAAATAAAAATTTTAGGAAAAGATGGATTCAAATGAATGTTTTATTATTGGTGATGAAAATGGTGGCATTCACGTTTTTCATCATAATGGCGAAATTCGAGAAATTTATCGGGTTTAAAATTTGAAATTTAAATGATGAAATTTTGTTGAAAAATTTTATTATTTACTCTTTCAGTTATAAAAGATACAAATTGATTGAATTATTTATTATACCAAAGAAAATGAATAATATTTAGTTGGATAGTGCGGTGATACAGCTATTCTACATTGAAACGAAAAATTTATTGTTAGCTTTAAGCCGAGAATTATTCCTTCATCAATTCATATTCATCGATGATTGTAAAGTTGAGGAGAAAATTCGTGTATGTTTCTTATATCTTTCAATATATTAACTATTTTACTGAAATATGACAATTTGGAGATTTATGATTATTAAAGTTAAATTCCAAAAAAGAATTTGAATTAAATTTATTTCTAGAATTAAACCAATATTTACAAATCTTTAAAATTATTGTTGTAATGCTATAAATTTTCTAATATTCTGAAATTTAATTTTAGGTTAAGATAAATGGAAAATGGCCAAATTTTCAAATAATAACGATGAGAACTGATATGCTTGCTATGTGTGATGGTGAAAATGAAATAAAGTACGGTATCGGTTGAAATAACTACAAAATCTTTTGTAATTAATTTTATATAAGTTAAATGTTAGCTTATTCAAATATTTTAGACTATACTATACCACGTAGTAGATCTATTCATCTTTAATTTAGATCTCAAAGAGTGGAATATTTCGATCGAATAATAAAGTGGAAAATAATGATAAATCTTTTAATAAAATATATTTCACGGTTGCTTACTATCCTTGCACTGTTTATCAAATTTAAATTTTATCAAGGTAAATATTTTACAGAATTAAAATTTTAAACTCAGAAATTTCCTGTAATTGCAGGATTTGGGATTTAAAGAATGATGATAATGGAGTTATATCGCTAAAAACATCAAAAGGTTTCAGTGCCACAGATACTATCACTTGTTTATCATATTCAAATATTAAAGGTGTATGATTCCTATTTTCCTTATTCTCACCCTTACCTATGTATCAAGTGTTGTAATTTTTCATATGAATCTGTTTACATGTTTATCGAAGAGGAAGTGTGATTTATATTATTATGTTAAAACAGCTTAATTAATTTTCAGATTGTTTATCAGGTGGAACAGCAGATGGTAAAATTGCTAATTGGCGACATTATCACAGAGATGCCGAAAAACTTAGTCAGCAATGGATTTTGCAAGAAGCAATCAATATTGAATCTAAAGTAAATTTACACTTGAACAAATTTCTTTCATATGTTTAAAATATAATTAATTTTATAGATTAAAATGATTAGTTGGTCAACTATTTCTGGTGTCCTTGCTGTTTCAACGGGAGATGCTGTGACATTATTGAAGGAACAACCAATTCTTTCACATATGAATGGAAATGTTAGATGATATATTTATTTATTCGTTATTCATTTATCACTATTTTTTATCGTTATAATTCATTGTAATATTAATTTTGGATTAGAAATCACTATCAGAACGAAAATTTTAACTAGGATTACCAAAGTAGTAACATCTACTGAAGTTTAATTCCAAGTTTATTTTCTTATCGGTATTTTTCAGCCTGTAACTAAGCATTTTCAACTATCCTCTTTTTTAAGCTGTTTGACTTTAACTGCAACAAATTTTTCAAATTAGATTATTTTATTTTCCATTTAAAAATAATCATAATTTTTAAAATAAATTCTAATTTCATACATTTTATTATGTAAAGATAGCGGTGTTACAAACAAGTTCAAGAAAAGTTTCACTGATATGTTTACAATCAATGGAACAACATGATATAGAGATATCAATTATCTTAAAAGGACTTCATATGGGTGAAAAATATTTGGCACTTTGGGATGATCAACATGTTAGTAATATTTAACTTTTTTTCTTGCAAGTTTGTAGAAAAGTAGAAAGAAAGCTGTATTAATATTATTTAAGCTTAATTTTACACATTACTTACCTTTCACCTTTTGCTTTTCTCCATTCTCTTTGCTAACATTGATAGAATTGTTGGAATTAAATCAAGGAATTTAGAGTATGAGATCTGAATTGAAAAGAGTATGAGATCTGAATTGCAGGAATTGAATCATGGAATTTAGAGTATGAGATCTGAATTGTAGGAATTGAATCAAGAAATTTAGAGTATGAGATCTGAATAAGAAGAATACGATGAAAAACGATGATTTCAATTAGCTAAATTAGCCAAATGTTTTATATTATGAGAAATTGAACTTGGATAATAGCTATTCGACAATAGCCAACTCTTGGCTATAATTATAGCATTAAAATTCTCAACTAAGCATTTTTATGCGTATCTCAAATTTCCTTTTTATATTTTAGGTATATTTATATGAAATAATTAATGAATCCAATGGAAAATTAGGCGTACAATCAGCATCAGTTTTCAACTGTTTAACTTCGAGTGTTGTATTATATCAACAGAATGTTTGTTGCATCGAAGATGATAAAATTCGAATTAGAACATTTCAGGTTATATGATATTCTGCTACATTAATGAAATTTTAAATTCTTCAAACATTTCTAAAAAAGTTTCAAAATTTTAATTTTGTATTTATAATATCAAAAGTACTCTAAAGTTTGTAATACAATTTTAGGATAAAATTATTGTTGAATATATTGTTATTAGAAATCTAGTTAATTCTATGAATCCAATATCCTCAAAATTTAGGGTACTGTAAAGCAGGTAATTTCGATGCCTGAAATAGAAGGTAATCCGATAATGATTGATATTAATAATTCCTGGTTGTGTATTGTTAGTATTAATGGATTTATACGTATTTATGATTTATCTGGAAGGTATGAAATTGTAGAAAATTCAATTTTTTTTATTTCATCATATTAATATCATTTCAATTATCGTATTAATATCATTTCAATTATCATAGTAATATCATTTTAATTATCATATTAATATCATTTCCAACAACGAACACTTTTCTTTCCTTTTGAACTCAGTAATTTATTTGTTGCAGAGAAGCACGCCAGCAATATCATTCAAAATATATTCCAAAAGTGGTGCAAAACTTTAAATATTTTTTAAGCGTTAAGCTTAACAAATCAGGCAATCGTGTCAGCTTCACTTATTGCACTGATGATAACGGAAATGTATGAACTAATCAATAATATATCAATTCAACTACCATATTATCTATTTGTAAAATTAATTTGAAGATTAAATTCAAACTGTGATATCAGCATATAAGCGTACTAATATAACAGAACAAATAGTTGGAACGATAAGTCGGAATAAGGGAAAATTAAAAGTAATATCTCAAAATAAGGTTCGATTCGAAGAGTACAAAAATATTGTTAATGATAAAAGTTGCCTCCTTTGAATCTTCAGGAATTTATAATTTTTATAGAAATAATACGACAATGGATATTGCAAGCTAATACCTGTTATGATCAACTGATACGACTGATTTAAAAAAATTTAAGATTTATATTTATCAGGTTTATCCAGCTATTATGGTCTGGGATGCTGATTCAGATATTGTTTCAAATTTCAATTTTATCACCGGTATGACCGATCAACAACAATATGAGGCAGATAATAATGCTACACTTATTGCTAACAAACGGTCAAATACTGCTGTTGTACGGTATATATATTTTAAACTAATAATGTTTAAAATTTAATATGAACAATTATTATTTTTGATGTAATGCTAAAATTTCCAACTCTTAATTTTGCTTAATCATTGCAGTAAAATTGAAAAGGAACAAGTACGTTATCATCTCCCGGATTACTTACCTGGTTTTCATTGCTGGGATAGTAATGATTCACGTTATTTGATATGTGAAGCAAATTATTGCAAATCAAATACTGTATGCAATTTGTGAAAATTTTATTTAAAAAAATTTTTTTAAAGTATTATCTATATCTATGTTATGATTATAAGATATACGTTAAAAATGATAAATGAAATTAAACATTGATATCGGCCGTCATATCGTTTCGTAATTTTGTTGACTATTCCATTTTGATTCATTATTTTAGTAACAACTTTTCTATTTAATCGTAATTTAGAAAAGGTAATGGAAAATTAATTAAAATTCAACTAAATATATATAAATTATATTAATTGATTTTTTTTGAAATTTTTCAGTTCATTCATAATATCTTAGTTTATTCATATTATCTTAGTTTAATCATAATATCTTAGTTTATTCATAATATCATAATTTATTCATAATATCTTAGGTTATTCATATTATCTTAATTTAATCATGATATCTTAGTTTATTCATAACATCTTAATTTTTCATAATATCTTATTTTCATCATTTCAACTTAGAATGAAATATTTGAGCTTAAAAATTTTCTACAGATATTTTTATTGTTCAACAAAATTATTTCAACTTTCTTTTCTTTTTAGGGGCCAAATTATTTCTTATCAATATTTATAACATCAGAAGATGGCTTATATATGCAAGATTTACATTTGCAATCTCGAAATGCTGAAGTTTTACTCGGTTGTACAGTACCATATATTTATTTTGTTCGTAGGGTTAGTTTTCGTTTTATTCCTGCCACAAATGGCATATTTCATTTTTTAAAATCATTTCTAAAGTTTCCATATCAACCTTTTTGGTGTTAATCAAATATCAGCTGCATATCAACCTTTTTGTTGTTGATCAAATATCAGTTGCATATCAACCTTTTTTGGTGTTAATCAAATATCAGCTGCATATCATCCTTTTTGTTGTTGATCAAATATCAGTTGCATATCAACCTTTTTGGTGTTAATCAAATCACTTTCGTATCAGCCCTTTTGGTGATGACCAAACATCAAATAATCAAATAATTTGATCAAATAAATTGGAATATTCTTCAAGGATAATGATGAAAAAGAAGATCGAAATAACGAAATGAATATTAGAAATTTGTTATTACGTCAAGTTCTTCGAGAATTTATTGGTATTGAAAATTCTGATGCAACAATTAAAGATGTATATTATTAATTATCTTAATATATTTTCTTGTCTTAGCTCTTCGATTTCATTAAACGATTGATTTAATTTATAATGAAAATGAAAATTTGAAATTTCAAAAAGAATTATTACAGGCAATGATGAACTTTTCATATTATATAACAGTTGATAAAATGGATGAAGCATTTAAAGCTATAAAATTTATTAAAAGGTTTGAATTTAATAATTTTTGATTATTATAATTTTTATACTGTCAATATTATCAGTTGAGGATTTATTCTAATCCAATTATTATATGCATTATTTAAGTGAAAATGCTTGGGAACATATGGCACATATGTGTGTCAAAACGCGACGTCTTGATGTTGCTTTGGTATGCCTCGGGAATATGGGGCATGCTTATGGTGCACGAGCTTTAAGAAAATCAATGAAAAATGGTGATCCTATTGAGGTTCAAGTGGCTACATTGGCCATTCAACTAGGCCTATTAGTAAGTTTTAAGAGTAAAAGAGTTTGAGAGACGAAATATTTTGTATTCTATTATTTCGTTAAAATTATTCCAAAAAAGGGCCTATTTAATAAAAGGAAATTTTAGGATGATGCACGGGCACTTTTTGAAAGCTGCCGTCGATATGATTTGGTTAATCGCCTTTTACAAACACGAAATCGTTGGGATGAAGTTTGTTTGAAATCAATTTGTAAAAAAGCTATCATTCAAAATTCACCTTTAAATTTCACTCTAAACTTGAATGAAATTAGTAAACTTATTGCAGGCTTTTAAAATTGCTGAAAAGCATGATCGAATACATCTAAAGAATACCTACTACAATTATGCAAATTATCTCGAATCACTTAATTCAATTGACAGTGCAATTGAAAAGTTAGTTATTCAAATTTCAACTTATCAATATTGCTATTACATCTATGTAATATATTTATGTAATTAACTTGGAAAATCATAATTCAAAAAGTAATATTTTAGCTACGAAAAATCAGGCACTCATTGTTTTGAAGTACCACGAATGCTATTTGATCATCCTAAATTACTTGAATCATATGTGAAGAAAACAAAAGATCCGTAAGTTTACGTAATTATGCATAAATTGTTATCCCACAAAAAAAAGTAGATAGAAATTAATGATTTCAGTTTTATCTTTTAACCAGATTCAATGATTCATTATGAAAATATTATCGTAGAATGTCTATTACTTACTATTATCATTATCATTATCAATATTGCCGTTATTAATATGATAGCTGGTTAAATCAATATTAATTCCATAGTGGTATACAAAAATGGTGGGCTCAATATATGGAAAGTAAAGGTGATATTAAAACAGCACATTTATATTATCAGCACGCCAAAGATTATTTATCGGTTGTTCGTTTACTTTGTCATATCAATAATATAAATGAAGTAAGTAATAATATCAAATTTTTTTTGTTAAATTTTTCTTACAAAAGAAGTTTAAATTAGAAATAGAAATTTTGCATTGAAATTATACGTCGAATTTCAACATTTCATAGTAAATTATATTCTGCTTAAATTAGAAATATAAGTTTTGTATTTTGCAAAATTATACTTTTTTATCGTTTCATTTTTTAAATTTCAAAATTTCATAATAAAATACATTTTGCAAAAAGAAAAGGAAAAAATAAATGATGAAGAAAAATGCAGAAATTTCGTATGAATTGCAAATTATGACAAAGTTCAAAAATTCATCTTTGTTGAAAATTATTAAAATGACTTATTAGAGTTTATTTTTTTTTAATTTTCAACAAATTTTTATGCTTAAGATTTTTCTCAAAAAAAATTCGAGGAACTATTTTATTATTTCATTATTGATTACCTGATTTTATTATTCCATTATTGATTACCTAATTTCATTATTTCATTATTGATTACCTGATTTTATTATTCCATTATTGATTACCTAATTTCATTATTTCATTATTGATTACCTGATTTTATTATTCGATTATTGATTACTTAATTTTATTATTTCATTATTGATTACCTTTTAGGCAATTGAAGTAGCGAATACTAGTGGTGATAAAGCATCGTGCTATCATTTGGGACAATATTTTGAAGCGCATGATGATGTAAATATGGCAGTAGCATTTTTCACAAAAGCACATTCATGCAGGAATGCATTACGTCTTGCGAAAGTATTTATTATCTATCATTTACTCTATTAATTTACAATTTGCAAATTGCATGCATTAAAATTAAATGAAATGGTTTGAAATTATCGTATGTGATTTTTGCAATATTTTAATTATTTTTTTTAACGTCAAATATTTGTAATTAAAAAATTACTTTTTATTATTTTAAACTATTTTAAAACAAAAAGTTATCATTGTATAATAATATAATGCAGGAGAATAATATGAAAGATAAAATTGCTAATTTGGCTTTAATGGCTGGTGGAAATGAATTGGTTGAAGCAGCACAATATTATGAAAATATACCGGGTGAAGCTGATAAAGCTGTCATGTTATATCATAAGGTATCCTAAACATAAACAAATAATTTCGTTTTTGAAAACTGAAATTTTAATTTAACTTTGAAAAAAATTAACATTTTCAATCTGATCGTATTATGTTTAAAAATTCTTCCTTTATCACTATAATATTTGATAGGATCAAAATATGAAAGAAATCTAAAAATGTTATGGATTTTAGTGTTTTCATTTTTCAGGCTGGTATGATTAGTCGAGCACTTGATTTGGCATTTCGTACCGAGCAATTTAGTGCATTAGATTTGATTACCAATGAGCTCGATCAAAATTCAGATCCACGAATTCTTGAACGAGCTGCGGAATTTTTCAAAACTAATCAACAATATAATAAAGCTGTTCAACTTTTAGCTTATTCAAAAAAGGTATATTTCAAATTAATATGATAAAATATTTAGGCCAAATTTTAATTCGTCATTGTTTTTTCTTAAGTTAGCTCATTAATCGTTTATAGTACTCCGAAGCAATTGATTTATGCAAACAGCGAAATGTTCCAATGAATGAGGCATTAGCGGAAGCTTTAACACCTTCAAAAGGTAATTTTAGTAATTTAGATGAAAAAGTTTATATCAAATGTTGGGTTGTTTTTTGACACAATTCCAATTAATTGTGAATGAATAAATTTTTAATTAGTTTTGCCTATTTAAATTAAGTTTCTAAATTAATCAAGGGAAATTTGACTGAAATATTAACCAATTTTTAGATAATTATAATTTATGACAACTTTGAAATTATAAAATATATTGTTATTTTAGCATATAAATCAAAAAGGTTGAATTATTGTCTTACTCATTTCTTAAGATATTTTAGTCAAATTTTTGTTCTCTTATTATTTGATAGAGTTTTGTTGCATTTTTAAAGCGATTCATAATTTAGGAGAAATATCAAATGAAGCTGATCGGATAAAACTTCTGGAATCAATAGCCGAATGTTGCGTACAACAACGGAATTATCATTTTGCTGCGAAAAAATATACACAAGCTGGAAATAAGCTGGATGTCAATTTTTTTTTTTTATTCATTTCAAAATTAATAAAATTACAATAATCGGTATTATATTAACCTAACATAATGAGTAGTGTTTTTCGTTTTGTACTACTTGGTTCTTATTTGGTAGAGTATAATTAAATTAAGAATTAAGAACTTTCTTTTTTGAACTTAAAGCAACGAAGAATACTTCCAGCTTTCTCAAAATCTTCCCTATTAGAATGAAGTAGAATTGAATAGCAGTAGGTATAGGATAGGAATAGAATAGAAAGGAATGAAATAGGATGGAATAGAGTGGAATAGAATAGAATAGAATAGAATGGAATTTGAATGCAATAGGAATAGAATAGAATAGGAATGGAATAAAGCTGAATAGAGTAGGAATGGAACAGAATAGAACAGTATAGAACAGAATAAAGAATAGAATAGGAATAGAACAGAATAGAATATAGAATAGAAAGAATAGAATTAGAATCGAATAGAATAGAATAGAATAGAATAGGAATAGAACAGAATAGAATAGTACATAGTTAATTTGTACAGTGTAAACTACAGTTAATTTGTAGTTTTTATTATTATTAGTATTATCTCTAAATTTTTTTGAATTCTATGTAATACTGAAATAACATTCAACAAATTAACTGACACAAACTTAATTGATTGATGAAAAAATTGACTTATAGTGAAGATCAAATAAATTTTTCAATTAATTAATTATATTTTAGGCTATGCGATCGTTAATCAAATCCGGTGATACTGGAAGGATTATATTTTTTGCAACAGCAGCAAGAAATAAAGAAATTTATATTCTAGCAGCTAATTATTTGCAAACATTGAATTGGAAGGAAGATAGTGATCTAATGAAACAAATTGAATTATTTTATAATAAAGCTAACGCATACGAACATTTGTCTAGCTTCTATGAAGCTTGTGCGCAGGTAATAATTATTTGTTTAATTATCTAATCAAATTTTTATTTGAATTTTTACACCTAAAAAAGATATATGCAATTATTAAAGTTAAATCATAAATCTTTTCGATGATTTACACTCGTTATAGAAGGCAATGAAAAGAAAAGCTTTCGTGGTACCAGACCGAAAATTAGAATTTGAAATTAACGCTAATCAAAAACTAAGATATGTTGAGAATAAGAAAATATTGACAACACTAAAATGAACTGTATTAAAATATGTAATTTTCGTTTGCTGTATTAAAAGTTGAATAATTTGATTGAAAGATATTTAACTTTTATAATTGTAAATTGAAGAATGCGTTAACATCAAAAATTGATAAAAATTGATGAAGAATTGATAATGTGCTAATATTAAAAATTGATAAAGAGTGATATGAGTGATTTTAAAATGTTAACTTTGAACTAACCAAATAATTTGTGATAATGAATAAGGAATAAGAGAGTGAGTTAGTTTCTATTTCAGGTTGAAATTGATGATTATCGTGATTATAATAAAGCGATCGATGCACTTAATGAATCATTACGTTGTATTACAAAAGCATTACAAAATAATCCTAAAAAAAATGATGAATATTTAACGGAAAAACAAGCGAGATTACATGAAACTATTGGAAATATTAAAGAATTCATTGAAATTAGAAAGTAAAAATTTCGAGTTTTTTTACAAATTTCAATTTAAATTTTAAACTTTTAGATTTTTCCCTGCGAAATGTTGAAAATTTTATATTTTCAGTATTTATGAATTGGATCCAATCGATGCAATTCGACAACTAGAAGCATTTGCAGATGATACACAAGTTTGTACGAATATACGACTTGGCGATATTTATGCTGTGATGATCGCACATTATGTTCACACAACAGATTATACAAAAGTTCATAATTGAAGTTGCAAAAGGAATTTACACAACTATCCATTTTACTTTCAAATTAATAAATTTGTAAAATAATTTGTGAAATTTCTCTTACTGTAATTTTACCGCACTTTTTCTTTAAGGCTTACTCATTGATACAACAATTGAAAGAACGTGAACCATATATCGAATTGAATCATTATTTGAGCAAAGAAATACAAGACGTCATTTGTGATAAGCTAAAATTACGTGATTTTACTACGGATGAAAAAAATACATCAAAAATCAATGAAGATCAACAATTTGATGATGATAATGACAATGATGATAATGAAGTGGATTATAGCTATGCAATGAAAAGACATTTTCAACAAGATAACAAAACATTAGATGGAGAAGATTTTTGAATGTAATTTGAAGTAAATGTAGAAATTTGATTGTAATTTTTATATAGCAATGAATAAAAGTATATTTAGTTTCAACCGAAGTAATCATTCAATATTTATGGCATATTTTTTTGTTATTTTACTTCATTTTTTAAACGATCTCGTGATTTTTATCTTTTCCAAATATTATGAATATTTCATATTATTATATTAATGCAAAAATACTAGTTACACTATTAAATATTAATTTTAGATTGCACACAATTTTTAATTTCTAAAGTTTCAACTATTTGTTTACAGTTGAATATTTTACTGTTAAAGAATTTAACTCATTTTCTTGACCAATAATATCATTTAAAGGTGTTGCAGGTGAATATCATCAGTTTGTTGAACATATTTTTTAGGTGTAATAATGGTTGTAAGTGATTAGAAAATCTGCAATGGCAACAAACGGTCAAGTTTTGAAAGAGCTTGAAGGTTTCTTCTCGTTCAATTATTAAGATGATTGTAATTATTAATTGATGCA